>JAFLJL010002016.1:0-15000 GCA_018398815.1 Conus ventricosus
CATGTTACCTCGCTTGAAACTCTTGCTATCATCGTACCTCGCTTTGAAACTCTCTGCTACGTCATCGTTACCTCGCTTTGAACTCTCTGCTACGTCATCGTTACCTCGCTTTGAAACTCTCTGCTACGTCATCGTTACTCGCTTTGAAACTCTCTGCCAGGTCATCGGTTCCTGTCTTGTGACTCTTGCAAACCCCACCATTCTTATCTTTCATAAGGTAAATAAGCTCTGTGGTGCATTCCATGTCACGTGTCACTCATAGTAAAACACAATCTTTTAGTGTGTTGGGACTCGCATGATGAGAGACAGAGAACAGGGAAACCTTCATTCTACGCCACTTTCGCCCTCAACCAGTTTTCGGGCGAAAGTGGCCCAGAATAAAGGTTTCCCTGTTCTCTGACAAGTAAGACTTCAATAACCAAAAAATAACGATTATTTACAAACAAACATACTGTGCAGGGTTATCCGTTTTCAATACTAATTTACTAAACTTTTCAGATTTTAATTTTTGCTTAATCCTGTGTTTTTCCTGGTCATTTTCAATAACATCATTTTCGCGCAAACATTCTTCAAATGAGTCTCTGTCTTTCATGTGAAATAAAACTACAGTCTTTAACTGTTCTCTAAAGTCTTTTAAAACCGAGTTATATTTCTGGCATAAAATCCACACACTTATCCTAGCATGCCTTCCACTGAAAGCTAGTTTTGACAAAGTGTTTCTCTTTTTAACTATGTCTCTTTCTGCCGAACAGTCATCTATAATAAATAGTGTTTGCGTTCCTTCAAACAGTTTATAAAACTGTTCTAAACACTCACTCAGTTTATTGCTAGGATCAACTAAATATATGTCATCATCTGTCCATATAAACCTTCTATCATGATATGCTTTGTTCCATTTAAGTGTTGGACAGAAAACTACAATATGATTAAAATTATAGCGATAAACTGTTTGTAATAGGTCTAGGACAAATATTGTTTTTCCACAACCAGTCTGCCACAAATCAATGAGCAATGAGGAGTTTTTGTCATAAAGTTTAACTGCTCCATAGTTTTATAACAGAACTTAATCTAATCCAGTTATTGTTTTTATCATGCCCTCTGTTAAAACTTGTTCAGTATAATAAAATCCTATAAGGTCTAAATGTGTAAGATTAATCCAATTCAGTGCTGTAAGATTGTTTCTATTTAGACTAATATTGATTTTGTTGCTTGTTGTTATGACCTTAATATCCTCACCATTGTGAAGAATGACAACAGTAACTTTAAGACTGTCAACGTCTAAGTTTTGCCAGCTAATTAGAATTCCTTTAAAAAGGACGTCACTAACGCCCACAACCCCATCCCTCTCCTTATCTTTTAAGACAGAAATTTCAAATATCATTGTGAACGTGTCCCCTAATTTCATTTGCGGCATGAACTGTAATTTTGTAGAAGCATCTTTTAAAACCGCTTCTCTTCTGTGGAGGATGTACTGTTTTTTCCCATACGGCTTTATTTCAATCTCTTTCCGACTATTGTCATCTGGCATAAGACTTACATGTAAAGGGCCAGAGTTGAATGCTTTTCTGAAACTTTTTTGACGGCCAAAAAATGTAAATGGGCTTATGAATTCAAATTTTATGTCCCATTCTAAATATGGTTCTAAGTGCCATTTGAGGTCAGGTTTTCGAACTATTTTATATTCATACTGGCCAACATTATTTGCCTCTAGATTGCGCAGTTGTTCTAGTTTAGGAAACTTTTTGTTGTCGCCAACCTCTTTACGTTTATAATCACCATCTTTAGTGTACTCAAAACCATACAAAGTGCCTATTTCGCCATTCTGTTCAAAGTCCGCAACGTCTGCAAGGTCTTTTAATTCTAAAGTTATACACCTTACAGGCGCCAATGTAACTCCTGGTTCTTCTGGCCCCCGCGACATTTTTTAGTACAGTTTATTATTTTATTTCCAAAACAATGTGCAGGTTATCACATTTTACGACTTTCCCCGTTTGTGTCTTTGATCTTTATATTAAATGATCCGACCCTCCCACAAACTAATCTTTTAAACTGTAAATTAGGGAATTGTATAATTTCATAATCGCAATATGCAGCTTTCCCTGACGGCAGAGCTCTTAAAACAGTTGAGGGCCTTCCATCATATAAGTTTTCATCAGTGCTCAGCTCATCCAAATGAACATAGAGTAATGAATGTAATGCAAGATCGAGCGGACTTTCCCCCTCATAAGTAGTTTTGGTTGGTGTAACTCTAAATCTATAATTGTTAGCTGTAAAGCCTAACATTTTAGCTAGCTCTTTATCAAAATAGTAATCTCCTTCTTCTTCGGGCTTAAATGTTAACATTGTTTTTTAGATTTGCATTGTTAAGTTTGAGAGTAATGTCAAAGTTACTCATTGCTTCTTTTAGTGAGCAAAACCCGTAATAACCATCGGGTATTGTTAACTCGCTAACTTTGACCCCTGTTTTGTTAATTTTTTGAATCTTATTATTCTTCTTCGATTCACTTATATTAAACCATACGACTTTGTAAAATATTCATGAAGTGCAACCATTTTGGCTCCGCATTCGTTATCAATAGCATGTTCTAAAAACGAAGGACGGTCTTGGGTTGTTATTGTTACAAACATTTTTTGAACGAAATAAAAATGAGCGCGTTCAAATATACTGATGCAAAATATTCTGTTGGGCCGCACTACAATCTTAAAAATATAGCAACAGATACTCTTGACATTGCTGTGACCCAGACTGCCTCTTTTCATAAAAAGGTGAGTACCCCATTAAGCAGATATCTTAACCCCCTATTGAAAACGAGCACATCCAGAAAGCGTGGTTTAGTCATCCGATGCAGTTTTATCAGAACCAGTTAAACTTTGCTGTGTTTTGCGCATCAACTGGGTGTGGAGTGTCGTATGCTGATCATTTAAATCACCACGATCCTTTGGTGAGGTCAGTGTACAGATTTCATTTCTATTACACCTTCAGACGTATTTTGACTGAATTGCAAGCGCCATTGCCAAATGACAAACCGTTTAATCCAAACTCAGAAAACATAATAGACATGAAGGCTTTTAAAAGGATTTGTAACGAATTCAATATTAACATCAAGACAGGCTTTAGACAAAAGTTGGATCATAATCATGGCCTAGGCGTCATTTATTTTCAGGAAACGCACAGAAAGTATAACTTTGACTGGCGTTCTCCTTTCAAAATTGTTCAGCCCTGGTCCATAGAGCAAGAGCATAAAACAGCATGGACAACATTTATCTTAGACACTTCTAAGGGCCTAACTAGGGCGGGAATAGAACGAATAAACGACTCTATTCGTACTTACGTTTGGTGTTTGCTAGGGGCGCAAGCACAGGCAAGATCGAGCATAACTGATCCTTCTACTGGCTTTGACGCACAAAAACAATACTTAGCAAATTTAGAGGACGCCATTAATTCTACAGTTGATTTACCTTCAAGTATTGAAAGATACCAAAATGTTTTACAATACGCAAGATCGAAAGTAGACTTTGCTGTTGGCACGGGTTTATACATGCTGCCTTCTGACCTCAGACTCCAGATAGGTATAATAATAAACTATAATAATGAAATTCTATAGCAGGCAATGAACAGAAGGTTGGGAAAAATGACATAAATTCTGAGCCAGTAATATTACAAACAATAAAAGAACACCCAAGAATAAGTCATCTAATTCCCGAAGTCCAAACCCCCAAAGTCATTGAAGACTCAGCAAAGCTCGCGGACTCTGTTCGCGATGACCATGAATATGAAAAGACAGCGCTTGTTCTTGGATTAACTGGCATAGGATTACTTGGTCTTTATCTTACTAAATAGTAACCCAACTATTACGAGAACTAATGTCCATAAGTGCTCGGCCATAAAGCCAACTACTTTGCTTGCAGTAGACAAAAGCCAGCTGACAATACTCCCCAATATTCCTGGTAAAGCATCCACGGCTTTACCGGCTAATTTTTTTAATAAACTTGCAAGATGATCAAGCTGTTTTTTTACCCATGATTTATCAGGCGGAGATGGAGGCGATGGCGGCGGAGGTAATGAACTTTGGCTACCGCCGCCTGTAATAGCCATCACCAGTGTACTTATTGCAAATCCTAAGGCCGTTATAACGCTTGCTAATGTGACTCCCTGCTCTCTAAACAACGTTCTTATTCGTTCTGCTAGCGTTGCGTCTTCATATAAAATTTTTTGGATAGTTTCTCTTATTCTATTCACTTGAGTTCGTAATTGGTCTCGGTTAGTAGTTAGCACTTCTAGTCTTGCTGATCTTTCTTGTTCAAGATCTTTTAGTCTTTGTCTTATTCTTTCTTTAATCTCACGCCCTACGATGCGGTCGTCAGCCTCAACGAGTTTTTCTTTTCTCTTTTTTATATGCTCATCTAGTTCACCTAGTTTTGCTAAATTGTTTGTTAATTCGCCTCTGATCCTTCTCAAAGCATGATCAAGGGCCGCTATTTCTCGCATGGGTAGCGGGGAGTCGTGTATAGTCTTTAAAGCTGTTTCTTCTGAAAAACTGGTTTCTGCTTCTATTGCATTTATTATTTCATCTGCCGATTGATTTAATTCTTTAAGTTCCATGTTTTGTATTTGGTTAGCTGTTGGGAGTTCTTGTAGTGTGTTTTGAAGTTTAGAAACTGCCTCCCTATCTAATTTGGTCTAGCAATGCCAAGGCGATTTTGATCTTTCACACTGAGTCTTTGTATAATTGTACTCTTGGCTAAAAACTTTGATGGGTCTGGTTTAGTTGTAAGCCGAACAGATTCTCCTTGATCGCCCCTTACAAACAAATGACCATCTTCTAATTCAAAATCATTTGGGTCTATAAATTCGGGAGGTTCTTGACCTAAACTTTTGTAAAATGCTCCGACCGCACTTTCTGTTAATTCACGCCGCATTGAGAGCGCTGAGCGATGCCGTGTCAAAGGGGTCATTTCACTCATATCGTCTCCAGGGTCAAAAACATCATAATCTTCTTCATCTTCAATTCCTGCCATGTTTTAAATAATTAACTTTTTATTTTGTTTATAAAAAAATGTCAGCACATGGCTCGATTCTTGACCCGTATAGAAGACTGAAAGAGCCCAAAGGCGTGAAGGGAAATAAACGGAATATTACTGTTCCAAATAATCCATCTACTATTGATGCAGATCAAATTCTTACTGTCAAATTTCCAGACCTAGGAGCGGATGAAGTGATTGTGCCAGGCTCTGCACGTCTTACTTTCAAAATAGAACTCGCTTCAACAACAGACCCAAACAGGACAGTTGTACAGAATCTGGGCGGGCAATCGTTAAGAAAATTTCTATAAAACTTGAGGGGCAAGAAATATTTTCTTTACACAATGCAGACATATTTTTAACCTATTCTGATCTATGGCTAACTGGGGAAAGAAAGGGCTGATCTTGCGTTTCAAGGAATTGAAAATGAAGAAGCGCTAAAACACAGAATAGGCGCTGAAGATACTAAAGACGTCAAAAAGTATGTAGCTGTAAAGTTTGCGTATGGAAATCGCTTTTCCATTCCCTTAGATTTTGAGTTGTTAAAAGCGCATGGACCATACTTTCAAGGAGCATTAAAAGACAGATTGTCATATGAACTAACTTTTAATGAATACAAACGGTTATTAAATCATCAGACACCGAAGCAAAGTACAGCATTTCTGACATCTCGTTAGAGTTTGACGTTGTTAGCAACCCTAAATTAGCAGGGCTGATTAAGAAACAATATCTGTCAAGATTAGCAATATATTACGAAAGAGTGATTCATCATACAACATATCCCAGAAGCAGGGCAGACACCATATGGAATTTTAGTTTTAGCACCGCAGCAATATCGCTTAAAGGTATTTTATTGCTGTGTGAAGATGAAGAACCGTTCAAAAGAGAAAGTGAAAAGTTTTTTAATCCTAAAATAACGAAAGTGCAATGTACAATTGATGGTAGTCCTAACCAAATCTACGCTAGCGGGCTTAGACCTTATCATCATTTTGACGAAATAAGAAAATTGTTTGGGGGTGGAGGGGTAGAAATCCAACAGCAGACCTAGTGTCTAAAGATTTACATCTTCACAATGTTAGGCTTGATGATTATTTAACAACAAAATACGGTTTATGGATTGACCTAAGGTCAACAGAGGATAATGAGTTGTATGGAAGCGGGAGAAACGTGAGAGACGTAATAAACATTCAAATTGATAAAGAAGAAGAAGCCGATAAACCGCTTAATGTACATTTGTTTTTATTATATGATGCGCAGCTGAATATTGAAGAAAACAGATTAAAATATGTATTATACTAAATTATTTTTCATTTTATAAAAGCATGTCTGTTCAGGTTTATCCAAATGTGCCTACAGCACCGGAGATGACGAGAGAAGAGATAGCAGGCAATTCTGCTGTTATAGAAACCCCTGAAGTAAAAACCTTCAGATTAACAAACATTACACAAATGCAACAAAAACTAGAGCAGGACCTTTCAAAATACAGCAAAACCAAACGAAGGTATTCTGCTGCCTTTAATGCTGTTACATATGTTAATACTGGAGCATCGACTATAAGTGCTCTATCAGCAGGGACAAGTGTTGGTCTCTTAGCAACGGGCATAGGCGCACCCGCAGCTTTACCCCTAGGAGGTTTGTCTTTAGCTCTCGGCCCGTGCTCATTAGCTGTAAGTGCGGCCGGCAAAAAATTAAAAACTAAACTCCAAAAGCACACAGCTATGGTTCAACTAATAACGGCTAAACTTAGTTCGTTTAAACTGACAATAAATAAAGCGCTAGTTGACTCAAACATCACGGATGAAGAATTTAATCGTTTACAGGCCGATTTTGATGACTACAAAAGACAAAAGTTTGATCTTCAAAGAAAGGCGAGGACAAGTTTTTCTCAACAGCCAGACGCCGAGCAGATAAAAAAGGAATGCTTAAAAAAAGTAAACGAAACATTAAACTCTGTTCTAAACAGCTCACATTAACAACACCAAAAGGTGTTTATACTTTAGTTTATGAGTCCAAGCACAAAAAGACCGTCGATATTGATTCTGATTAAGTATTTTTTTTTAATTTAAATAAATATTTGGCTTAGAAAAGAAAGACAGCATGGCTAAGATATATGAAGGACAAGACGAATTGTTTGAAGGAATGCTCGAGAGAGAGCGTTTATCAAGAGCACTGAATGATATTGATTTAGAAGTTATTGACCCAACAAACGTACAGGCAAGTGTTGTTCATGCTATTTCTCAAGTTCCAAGTAAACTAACAATAGACCCGCCAGTTAAAGTAATGTTAGCTGTTTTAATCGACTATGTAACAATAAATGAAGAAAATCTAGAAGTCTGGGTCTCGACTAAACAACAGACTATTCTTTCTCGTAATGACTTAACACCCGGTTGGGCAGACGAACTGCTTACACAGTTTGACGCTGCCGCTGAAGAAGCTAAAATGAGAGGCTCTGGTTGGTCAGAGGCGAAGTCTTAGAGATTAGATTAAAACAGGCTAAGTATGCACCGATTGTAGGCAAGGCTTACATTCCGCTACCTCGGAGTTGGTTTTAAAGAGAGCAGTTTTAAACATAAAAAATTCAGACAACAAATGTTTCATGTGGTGTGTTCTTGCAAGGCTGCATCATGTCCGCGAACACGCAGAGAGAGTGACTAACTATCGGGAATACACCAAAGATCTTAACTTCAATGGAATATCCTTTCCTGTTAGTGTAGACCAAATTGATCAGTTTGAAGAACAAAACAAACCAATAACTGTTAATGTATACACATGGGATGAGGAAACAAATTTGGTGCCAATTAAAGTGTCCAAGAACAGTCCAACAATAGGCGAACCAGCCAAAAGTCATGTGGACTTACTCCTAATGTTTTCGCCAGCAGGGCTGCCCCATTACACATTGATACGAACAATGAGTAGACTAATGCAGCATACTTCAAAAGATCATGGCAAACAAGAATTCTGTAGAAAATGTTTAACAAGAATGCCATCTGTTCAAGCCGCGAGCGAACATAAGAAACATTGTAAAAGTTCTGTAGACTGTAATACAGAACTAATTACGCCCCCGCCAGGATCTAAAGTTAGTTTTAAGAACTGGAAACGGCTGCAAACGAGCCCATACGTAGTTTACGCAGACTTCGAGTCGCTTATTGTTCCTTATGAAGGACCAGCGCCACAAAAACTTCGAAAAACAGTCTTAATGAGTAATCATCAGATTTGTTCATTTGCCTTCATTATTGTTAGGTCGGATGGCGCTCATTCAACGCCAGAATTATACAGAGGACCAGATGCGGCTAGAAGATTTTTACAGCGCATGCAGCAAGTGCGTAATGATTGTTCTAATAATCTGAATTTATCTGAAATCATGATGACGCCTGAAGACCAACAACAGTATGCCTCAGCCACTCACTGTTGGATTTGTGGTTTAGGCCTCTCATCAGACGCAGCGAATCCAACAGTAAGAGACCATGATCACATTAGTGGAAAGTTCAGAGGAGCGGCGCATAACAAATGCAATCTTCAACTAAAGTTTGAACCAAAGACATGGAAGCTGCCCATCTTCTTTCATAACTTGCGAGGTTACGACTCTCATCTTATATTGCAAGCAGTAACCAACGCCTTCAGGGTAGCATGCATTGCACAGTCATCAGAAAAGTACATGTGCTTTAATCTAAATAACATGTCTTTTTATGACTCTATGCAACACATGATGGGATCATTAGAGTCACTGGCTATGCCCTTAAAGTCCTGCCCAATAACAGAAGAATATTTTGACCCAAACTCTCGTTAGAAAGGGTGGTTTACCCTTATGAATACATGAACAGTTGGGAAAGGTTTGACGAAGATACACTTCCGCCTAAAGGCGCGTTCTTTTCTAGTCTTAGAGGAAAGGACATCAGCGACTCCGATTACCAGCATGCTCAAGATGCTTGGCAAAAGTTAGATTGTAAAACGATGGGAGACTATCATGATTCATATTTAAGGGCAGATGTATGTTTGTTGGCGGACGTCTTTGAAAATTATAGGAAGACCTGCATGAAACATTATAGCCTGGATCCCGCGCATTACATTTCTGCGCCTGGGATGAGCTGGGACGCTTTCTTAAAGTTTACTGGAGTACATATTGATTTATTGTCAGATTTACCAATGATTCAGATGATTGAAAACGATTGCGTGGAGGAATTAGTATGGCGTCGCATCATTACTGTAAAGCAAACAACAAATACCTAGATGATTATGATCCAAGTAAAAGGTCTAACTATCTCATGTATTTAGATGCAAACAATCTGTATGGATGGGCAATGGCGCAATCACTTCCGTTACGCAATTTAAAATGCACACAAGCGTCGATCCAAAAACATTCAAAAGGCAATTAAAGTGTGAGCAGTTTACTCCTGATCAACAGCGCGGTTTTCATTCAGAAGGTTTGACTTTATAATATCCTCAAGAACGCCATGACCTGCATAATGACTACCCATTAGCACAGAAAGTCTAAAGAGGATCCAAGAGGACCGCCTAAACTGTGCCTAATCTTCCGAGGCAAAAAAAAATTGATGTCTGTCATTACAGACTTCTATTTCTACAAATTTATTCTAAGACATGGATTTAAAGTTAACAGCTGTCCATCCGCATAATTGGCTTTTTGATCAAGAAACATTCATGAAACCCATACAACATGAAGAACACTGACCTCAGAACTAAATCCACAGATGCTTCAAGAAAAAGACTTTTCAAACCTGATGAACAACAGCTGTTTTCGGAAACCTATGGAGAACCGCACAGCGTAAAGATGTCATGATGGTCCACCAAAGAGAACGAAGCAATTAACTAATTCAAAACCTAATTATCATGACTTAAAAGATTTCAATGATCAGCTTTTGGCATAATGATGAAAAAACAAATAAAGTCAAATGTAGATAGACAAACCATATTATTGGTTTACAGTTTTAGAATTATCAAAGCATTTGATGTATAGAGTTTCTTTATGACTACTTTAAGAAGCCCTCGAATCCTGAGTCCAGAGACTTTACACAGATACAGACAGTTTTTGTTATCGATGATTCCCCTACTGAAGACATCTATAAAGACATGCAATGGAAGTAGCTACAGACATGCTGGATGGTATGAACAAGTCTGATTACCCTAAAGATTCGCTTTGCATTCAATAACTAACAAGAAGGTTTTAGGGAAAGATGAAGGATGACTTATCCTGGAAAGGTGGATCAAGGAGTTTGATGGTTTAAGGTCAAAAATGTACTGTATTTCGAGCAGGTGAAAATCATTAAGAAAGCAAAAGGAATATCCCGCAGCGTTGTGCAGTCAAACATAGTCACATGGCAACTACAAGAAGCTTTGTTTGGCCAAATAAGACTTTTCATCATGACAACGTAAAACTGCGATCTAATCTACAAGAAGATCAAAACACAGTTGTAACAAAGAATCATTAGATAGAACCAAAACAAAACGGTGTGTTTGTTAATCCTGAGTTTCATATGCAATCGGGCACTGAGGACCGGCAAAAACAGGGGTTTTTATATATTTTTCATCCACTTATCATATAAGATCAATCATATCTTTCATCCAATTCATTTAAAATCTTTTCTCATGTTGCTTGAACGAGTTTTCGAATTTTTTTTATTATTCAAGATATTTCTTTTTCCCCAATTTGGGGGTTTGAGGTTGGTAGGTGATCTGGATGACTTAGCATGCATTGATTAAATCCTCGAAAATGTTTCCTAAATAGCATTACACGCCTGAAATGAATCCCGTATCATTTCAAGGTCTCTTCCTTTACCTTCATGTTTTCGTTCTGCGCTTCTTTCTGGCCTTTCCATTTTAAACCAAAATGTTACGGTAAAATTAATTAAAGCGGACTGAGTTGGCGAATTATCTGCAGTTTTCTTCTTTCACAAAAGATCTTTGAGGAGCGGTTGTTTGGTTGTGTCAGTTTTTCTCGAATAATACACGGGCGGAATTCATCTTTACAATTCTTTTTATTTCATACGGGTCAACACTCCAAACTGATCGGTTCCCTGATTGCGAGTGCCCCCTTCTGCTTCTCCCTTAAATAAAGGTACTTACTTCAAACCAAAACGGTAATATGATTGCTGGGTGTACTGGATCTTCAACAACATTTATTGTTTTTCTTTTGATTGCTTGTAATGTTTTAGCCTTTAAAATTGCTTCATTATTCATTGCGCGCAAAACTGAGGGCATCTTCTAACCCATTCTGTGCTGCGAGAGTTGTCCCAATAACTCTCGTGATACTGGTAGAGAAAAGTCCTTTCGGCTAACTGTTTGTTAAAGTTTTTCAACTAAAGCCTGTGATCTGTGACTCCTGGAATGCCTCTTCTAATAGTAACTGCTGTGTTTTTACAATAATTGATTCACTTGGCTTTTAAATTCATTTCCATCATCGACTTGAATCATGCGAGGTTAAGTTAGTGCCTACGCGTTGGTATATCAGTTTTAGTATAGCGACAGCAACAGCAGAAGCGCTCATTTGTGTTAATAATGGGTCTCCGCATCTTTGTATCTTGAATCCAGTCAATGACTGTGAGTGCGTACTTACAATCTTTTTCGTCAATCGTATCGGAGGGGAAATATAGAAGATCCAATTTGAATGGTGGTCGTTTGAGTTGTGTTTTACAAAGTGCGGTCTCTGTATTCGTCTAGGGGCAGTAAATAAATTTTGCCAAATCGCTTGTTTAAGAATAACCATTCCTTTGCTGTTTGTTCACTGACCCCCCGCTGCTTGCTTAGCTTTTAATTGCTGTGATAACCCTTCCAATATCCTTTGGGCGAAATAATAGAATTTTGTTCTTTTTTTTTATTCAGCACTAATTATTTGCAACAAAAGTACCGACGGTCCATACCAACCATAACAATAGAACGCGATTTCTGCATCTTGCTTTTCAGATGGGTGATAAAAGTCACTGAATTGGTGGGGGCAATGTACTGGACGCGGTTTGCCTTTAACTAGATAATATTGTTTTAATTGCTTGATCAAGCATTTTTAAATGTGTAAGCCTGCATGCCCCTGTTCTTTCAGTGTGTCATTATAAAATCTACGGCTCAAGTCTCTGCCTTTCATAGGCGTCTTGTGCAGCTGCTAGTTGCTCCATAGCTTTGTTATGTCATTTTCCTCTCGCCGTCATCCCGCAGTTTACTAAGCGAGAATTACTTGACTTCCGCTAAAGCAAGCGCATTCCACGCACAGCGCCACCTATCACCATTACGAGCGAAGCCATTTTTTTATAAATTTATTTTTTTATTTACATATTTTTCTACTGTCTGGAATTATTCCTTGCTTGACTAGAAAATCTTTCGGTGGGCAACCGAAGCTGCAAATGATAGCAATCAGCTTTGCTGAATCCTCAAAGTCTAGTTTGCCAAGATCTGCTGGTTTAATTCTTAACATTCTTTTACCAAGCAGGGAGTATCCTACACTTAGGCCTCCAATAACAGCAAATGTATACAAGTTGGGCAATATTTTTTTCGGTGCCCCATTTAAAAAATAAAATAATTATAATTAATATAAAAAAACATGAACAGTGATGATTTCTACTACAGCTACAAGCAGCCTAAACCTTCCTGAACTTATGAATGCACCAAGTTGATGACCAAGCTTTTAAATCCCCCAAAAAGGAGAGGCTGTATTCTTTAGCAGCATGTGGAAAACAAAACAGTTCCCGGAACTGAATTCAGCATTGAACAATTCAACAGATGTCCCGCAAGACATTTTAAAGTATCATAACGGGTATGAAGCGCAGCTGGGTCTAGAATGGTAAAAAAGTGTGGGGCAAAGGGTTCTTAGTTTGTACACTAACTAGTCAGTAGATTTGCTCCATTGATTCTAAACAAGATCTTACGTATGATTTAACGCAAGATCCATTTTAAAAACAAAGTCATTAGAGTCCTAGGGTGTGTTTTTATACTAAAGATTTGGAACATTGTTATCGCCATTAATCATGGATTAATAACTTTTAATCATATAGATTTTATTTCCCCTTCAAAATGAACGATCTGGAAAATCAGCAGAACCAGAAAACACTGAATCAGGTGGAAAAAGGGTAACC
This sequence comes from Conus ventricosus, assembly GCA_018398815.1. Classification (NCBI taxonomy): domain Eukaryota; kingdom Metazoa; phylum Mollusca; class Gastropoda; order Neogastropoda; family Conidae; genus Conus; species Conus ventricosus. The sequence goes on from JAFLJL010002016.1 coordinate 13,098, forward strand.
AAAGCCAGAAAATCACAGAAAACGCTGAATCAGGTGGAGACCATTAAAAATCCTGGCGTGTTGAAGCGGGAAAAAAATTAGCAGAGGGGAAAACAGACAAAAAAATTAATGTTACAGAATATTGACTCCATCATGAAAACAAAAACACCGCCAACGCCAGAACAAGTTGATTCAATGCCAGCTATAAAACTCCATGTGATACAAGGGCCCCAAAGTCTTCAGGGAATATGAACTTAAAACTGTTGCCATTTTTGGCGCCATTGCTGCTGTTGGGGCAGTTTTTTACGGCTATAAAATATATACACAATGGCAACAGAAACAAAAGAAGTTAAAACAACCTGAACCGCTAAATACAGAAAAAGACAACTGCACGCCAAAACCGCCAATAACAAAGCATCATTTTGATCCATTTATAATGGAATAATATTTTAAGAATTTAATTTTAAATTTTTTAATAAAAATAGATCATGGCGTATTATAAAATGATAAAGTCAATAAATAAAGACATGGAGTCTATAAAGACATTTCCATAGACCAAAATTGTAATCAATGCGGTTGCTTAGGGGGGTTAAGAACTTCCTTAATATCTATGCAAAACGCTGAGCAAGAAAATCCTCAACGATGACGCGTTTTTTGAGGCGGTGTGGTACTATATTAGACATTTTGCTAATTTAAGATAAAAACATAGATTGTATTTTTTTGATAATTATAAGAACTTGAATAAGAACTTGGTTGTACTTAGAGATGACTTAATCAAAACTTAAATCAAGAACTTGATCAAAAACTTATTAAGAACTTAATTAAAAATTGATCAAGAACTTATTAAAAACTTGGCGGAACTTAATAAAAACTTAGAAGAAACTTAAGTAAGAACTTGGGGATAACTTGGAATGACTTAAGGACAACTTAGAATTTAACTTAAGTAAGAATTTGGGGAATAACTAATTAAAAATTTAGAAGGAACTTGAGTGTGTGCATGCGTGGTGGGGGTGGGCGGGTGGGGGTGGGGGTTTTGCATGCGTGGGGCAGACAAAACAAACAACAAACAACAAACACACAATAGACAGTCCAGGTGGGGGTGGGGGGACGTGCGTGCGTGGGGGAGGCCAAAAAACACAACAAACAAAAATGGAACTACTAGGGCCACTTCTTGCTTTGTGACTAAACAAGGTTGTGTCTCCGCGCAACCTCAATCAACCCCAAGTGATCACATAGGGTCGTTTGGTCTAGTTTGCCGCTGACTTTGCAGGTGCTGCCGCGCTTTGCAGTCAGCGATCACATAGGCGTTGACCTAGTTTGCCACCGAGCTTGCAGTGCTGACGTCATTGGCGGCAAGCGATCACATAGGTTGTTTGGCCTAGTTTGCTGTGCCCCTCTTTTCTCAAACCCGGGTTGCAACTGGCTTTAGCAGAGTTACAAACAATTACTGCTGTAGCCAAGCTTTTATGGCGGCTTTAAATCGCCAGTAGTATAATTTCATCCGGTATTGTATATTTGAAGCTTTATATGAAGATAGTGCTGGCCGCACACTACTCCTCTCCATACTGGTAATGTACTAAGGTCCTGCCTAACCCTATCTATTTTTCCAGAACATTCGAAAATCGCCATTCAGTTGCATAAGGGCACACTTGAAGGCAGATAAACTGGTTAGAATTAGAAAAGTAGAAAAGTATACACATCTTAATACACAGATCAGCTTGCTACATAACACTGAATCTGTAGTTAACAACAATCAAGTCTGATACAAACTGGGAACTTTTTTACTTGGGAGGAACAGCAAAAATGTTTCAAAATATTTAAATTTTTAGCATACGAAACAGCCGTTTTACCTCCCGCCCCTTTAAAAAATAAACGCCATGTTTTTTTAAACATGGCTTTAGCTGTCTCAAGCCAGCCCCAACAA
>JAFLJL010002016.1:20000-27500 GCA_018398815.1 Conus ventricosus
GACTGAAAGAAGGGACTTACCCTCCCGAATTTGAACATATGCAGTCTTTTTTTTTTTAAAAATATGTTGGGGTTTCTAAAAGATAAAAAACGCTTTTTAAAAAATTTTTTGGAAAAACATTCCGTGAGTTTTTTTGGGTTGATGGCTGGATAGAATGAAACACAAAAGGGCTGTTTTTAAGGCCTTTGGGGGCATGATGATTTGACGAAACCCTCCCTGAAAGGGTTTTGGGAACAGTTTGTGATTTTCCATTTTTTTTGTTAGGTGTTTGTAAACCTTTGCATCTCAAGAGGTTTCGATACAAGGGGAAAAAAAGAATTGGTCAAAAAATTTTTTTAAATTCAGGAGAACCTTGTTTTGGGGGAAAGGGGAATAACTTTTGCTCCCTTTAGCCCCCAGGGGAAAACATTTGATCAATACACAAATTAAAAAACAAACGAAAGGGTATCAACAATTTTAAGGTAGAGAAAGTTTGGGAATTTTGAAGCTTTTAAATTTAATCAGGCCCCCCTTGTTTTTTTTTTTTAATTTTTAAAATTTAAAGGGAACCAAATTTTTCTTTAAATTTGCAAGAAAGGGGAGGGAAAAATTAAAACTCTGGGATTCAATCGTTTTTTGGGCAAAACGTTTAAAAAGAACAGCGGGAGTCTCTTATCTTTTTAAAGAATGTACACTGGCAGCTGTTTGTCCCGATTCAGTTCCCTTTGAAGGAAATGATTGTTGAAAGTGGGGCCAACCACATAGTCCCCAGTATTATCGATTTTTTTCCCCGGACTTTTTCGTTTTTTCTTTAACAGCACGCCAAATGATGCGGGGGGGGGGGGGGGGGGGGGGGTTTACCCCCTGTTGGGCTTTTAATCAGTTTCCAAAAAAATTCTCAGATTTTGTTTTTCCAAAACTAAAACTGATACTCTTTTTCTCTGCTTTTTATTTTCATTTTTTTTTTTGGGGGGGGTTTTTAAGTCCCTCCTTAGTGCCATTTCTAAAATAATGTCTTTTTTTCAGCCAGCGGGAAATACTCTGTTTTTTAAACCCCTTTTTTTCTAAGGGGGGAAATGTTTATAAACGTTTGGAAAAAGAAAATTTTTATCCCAGGTATTATACGTTCTTTTGGATCTGTGTAATTAAAGTAAAACTGTAAAAGGAGCTAAGTTTAAAAGCGGGGAAAAATTCACCCTTTACTGAAATTTTTTTAAAAGCAGCGATTTTGAATGGTTTGTGGCCCTTATTCGTTGCTTTGGAATTTTTAACAAACCAAGTACACAAAAGAGACAGTGGTCGCGAGGCTTTTTTTGCCCCCTTTTTAAAATTGGATACCATGGCTTTTTGTTCGTGTGAAAAGACCCCGAAATTGTAAAGTTTCCCTTTGCGATTCTATTTGGGTTTATAAATTTAAGCTGATGCAAGCCAAAGAGTGTGGTGGTCCCCCCAGGAAAGGCTGCCTTTTTAAAAAAATTCAATTTTAAAATCCCCAAGAAGAAGGGACTTTTGGGATAGCTCTTAAATCATCATCCATAGTTTACAAAGTTTCATACCAAAGGAAAGTGGCACCCGGGTTTTCCTGTACACATATCCAACTAAAAAGGGGGGCTAAAGTTGGAGGGTTTGCCCCTGCACCCCACAAAATTCAACATTACCAGGCTCAAGGTCCCGCCGCCTTTTTGTACATGAGCGATCCCTCTGTTAAATATAAATTCCAAGTCCGGGTTTCACCCCAAGTGTTGTCTTTCGCGTGGGGAAAAGTTATTTTTTGTTATGGAAAAGCTTTTTTCAGTAAAAACGGGGGCCCAAGGCGAGTTTCACAAAACCCAAAGGGGCAGATAAATGGGAAGGGGATTCTTTTTAAAAGGGAAAAACAAAAACATAAATCTTTTTTGGGAATGTAAACATTTAGGTGCCAATGCGAAAACCAGTATCATTTTTAAATTCCCTTACAAGGGCCCCCTTGTTTAATTCTAGGCTTTTTTCCTGAGCAAAAAAAACAAAATAAAATAAAATGTTACAACAAAAATTTCAAATAAAAAGATCAAATTAAAAAAAATCAAAGAACACAAAAAAACCCCAGAAAGAGGGCATTAAAGTTCGCCCAAAAAGGACAATTCAAGTATGTGTACTGATGTGATGATTATGGGGAGACACGATTTTGCACTTTTCCTGTCTTTAAGATTTGTTTTGAAAAGGGAAAACCGAAAAAAAGCGCATAAAAGAGGGGGAAATATGGGGCTGGTTTACACACCGAAACAACTTTAGGAAACAAGAAGCGAATGAAGACAAAAAAAAACTTCACAGAATTCCCCCCGTAACTTTTGGGCCCGTTTAGTATACTTAAAGAAACACTTTTCTAAAATAAAAGAATAACAAAAAGGGAAAATACTCAAAAGCAAAATTACGATAAAAGGGGAACAGAAGAGAGAAAAAAAAAAAAGAAAAAAAGGGGGGAAAAAAAAAAAAAAAAAAAAAAAGGTAAAATAAAAACTTAAGACAAAGCAAAGAAAAAAACCCCCCCCCCAAAACACCGCATACAAATCCCAAAAAGTCAGTTTAGCCCCGCACTTGTAACTACGATTTGGGCAATCCACAATATTCCCTCGCTCCAAAAAAATTAGTTTTATTGCAAAAAATTTTCCTACTGGGAGGCTTTTTTTCGTCCCCTTTTCTATAAATTTTTTTTTTCTCTTTGTTTTATTTAAAATAAAAAACAAAAAAATGTTTTCCGTATAGTACAAAACCAAAACAGAAAAACCCTGCAATGCAAAATGTTTAATGAAATGAGAAAAAAACCAAAGTTAAAGTTACAAACAATTGTGCAACAACATATACAAAAAGGTAAACAAAGTTTTAAAGGAAAAAAAAAAAAAAAATTTGGGGGTTTTTGATGATGATCTTTTAGCTCTCAATTTCGAGCACGCGTCACACTCCCCGTGTCAGCACATTTTTTCTGTCCTTTTTTAAACCCCTGGTGGTAGTCTTCGATGACGAGCACCCGTTTTTTTTTTGTCTAAAAACAATCCCAACGTCGCAATTTTGCTCTGTCTTTTTAACCACTGATGGCAGGGACTTGTGTCGAAAACACCAGTTTATTTTTTTCAACAACCCATAAAACACACTTTTGAGGGTTTAAAATAACAATCGGGGAATACATCTGACACAAAACCCAAAAAACTGCAAGGCCAACAAGGAAAAGAACCCAAAAAAACAAATACACATAGATCACAAATCACACGCACCGCGCCCTGGGGCGCGCGCACACATACACGACTCACACACACAAAAACGCAAAGTAAAGCACACTCACAAACACACACCGGGGGGTGGGGCCCCCACACACCTTTTAGAAAACTATTAGAATGCGCTAAAACAAAATTTGATTTGCCAAGATACCACATAAAATTTTATGAAAATTTTAAAAGCATATCCAAAATACCTTTTTTTTTAGGGTATTTAAGTGGGTTTTTAAACCCTTAGGGGACGTTCATTTAAACCCTTAGATATGCCACCATTTAAAAACACATGGATGATGAAATAGCATATCGTACAAAATACTTTTGTGACAATTAAGTGGTTTTAAACAGAGCAGAGACGGTGATGAAAAAAAATAAACGAAAAATAGGGATGCATTTCCAAATGACCCAAAATTTAAATTTTTTTCCCGAGGCATGGGGAAAAGGGTGGTTGGGGTTGCGTTACAGGGGGAAATGAGCAGTCATTTTTGTTTAGCAAATGAACAGCAAATGGGTGGGTTGGGGTTGGGGGGTTTTATGACTGCTGTGGGGTGGTGTATGGCGGGGGGTTGGAAGTGTAAAGTTTGGGGGTGGCAGGGGGTGCTGTATTTTGGGGGGAAGTTAAGTTGGGGGTTGTTTTGGGGGGGTTTGGGGGTTGGGATGGGGTAAATTTGAGGGTGGTAGTTGTGCTGTGCTGGGGAAAAAGTAGCCAAAAGGGGTTGTGGGGGTTGGGGAGCTGGAAGTGTTTGGGGGATGGTGTGTGTTTGGGTTTCTGCAAGGGGTGGGTTTTGGGAAGGCAGGGGGGGATGTTCCCATTGGGTGGAGGGGGCAGGTCACGGGTTTTTGTACTCTTTACAATTTCTGGGTTTTTCATTTTTATTTACTGGGGGAAAAAAAGGAATCCATGTGGGGGGGGACTGTAAAGGGGGCTTTTGGGAGGGCGTTGATTCCGACCAAATATACTATACACACTGCGCGAGTTGGGGTTTTGGGGGGTGTTCGCTGGGGAAAACCCCTTTCCCTATTTTAACTATGTTAATGTAAGTGGTTCCCCTGGGGTTTTTGTGTTTCAAGACGGGCCCTTCTTGCCTTGGTGGTGGGCCTGATGAGTTGGGGGTTGGGTCTTTTTGGGTTTCTTAAAGGGACGTTTTTGGAGGCAAAGGGTTTGCAGCCTAAAAACTGGGGTGTGTCGTCCGGTTCCCTGGGTTTCTTTGGCCCCCCCCAGTTTTTGGGGGGAAGGAAAGGGGGGGTTTTTTCTTGGTTAAATGCCCCTCTTGGGGGGCAGGAGAAGGGGAAGTTGGCCCCTGGTCGTGACGCCCCCTGGGCCTTAAGGGGTTTTTGACCCAAAGGGGAAGGGAAAAATGGAGGAAGGGCCCGCAGTGAAGCACTGGGGAAAGCTTGCCTGATAGGTGGATTTTAAATCAACCCCGTCTGCTACCCGGCCCCTGGGCCCTTTTCCCCACAGCTGTTTTATTTCCCCCTTTGGAAAATGACCCGTTGGTGTGGGGGGATGGGGGGATGAATTCAGCCATTGACACAGATGATGGACCCGCAGACCAGGAACTGACAGATTTTTTACCCGTCCCCTCTGTTGACATTTCCTTCTATCTACCCCCTGTAACCCAGAGTCTCCTAAAAGCAGCATGTTACAGTGTTGGGATTGTCTTTTTTTTCGGGAGGATAGCTAAAGGAGGGGGGGATTGGATTCTGTTTTTGAATGGCAGTGGGGGTTTCGTCATTGTGTTTTTTGTTTTGGGTTTTTTCTTGTTGGGTAGAAAAATTTTGTTGACGGAACAGATGGGGCCTGTTTTTGCTCTTAGAACGTCTTTTACAGCCAAATGTAAGTAATTTTTAAAGTTTCCACTGCATATTTAATCGGTAGATGATGTTGATGAAGTGTCCCCCTGTGTATCGGACTGCTTGGTGTCTGTTTTTTTTTGTGTTTGTTTTAATTTGGTTTTTAGGGCTTTCACTTGTTTTCCCAATGTCCTGTTATGTTTGTTTTGACTGTCCTTTTTAATATTGCAGTCCGGGTTGGCAAACTTTTATCTGACGTTTTAGGGTGTGTGTGTTCCCTCCTGTAAATTGTTTTATTTTTTTGAAAAAGATTTTTGAAAATTTTCTGACTTAATGGGGAATTTTTTTAACCCCCAATCTCCATAACAAACCCGGTTTGAGGTTCCCCTTTTAAAAAATTTCTTGGAAAAGTGTGTTTAAGCGATTTTTTTTGGTTTTTTATTCTTGCTGCATGTTAGATAGTTCGTGTGGCTGAGATAAGCTGTTTTTGGAGGTGTGTGATAGCGGCCCAAAGCTTGCTAGTTGAGAGAGTTTGGGGGGAAAACCGATGCGGAGCTGGGACCGGGGGGGAGGGGGTTTGACAGGGAAAGGGTGGGGAGGGGGGGAAAGGGGGATTTCTGGTGGGGGAAGGTGGCCCAAAACACGCTGTTCTAAAACACCGGGGGGAAGGGGTGGGGGGATAAATGGGGGGGCATATTTTGGTGGGTGAGGAAAAAAAAGGGCTGAGGGGTTGGGGAAAAAGTCAACGGGGGTAAGGACTGTCGAAGTGGGGACTGGGGGGGATGAAAGGGGGGCGAATTTCCCTGCTTTTCTGGGGGGGATGAGGGGGGATGTGGCACGGGGCCCTTTTGGCGCCCGGCAGGCAGTTTGGGGTTCTTTATCCGCGAGGGTGGGGGGCATGATGGTGGAGGGATGGGAAACCCCTGAAATTTAGCAATGTTTCCCAAACACATTTGTCTGTTTTCCAGGGTGGCCATTTTTGGGTTTGGGGGAAACGGGAAAAACCCGTGACATTGTTTAAGGGCATCTGCAATTGACAATAAAGAAACATCCGGTTTCAGACAAATGGGGCCCAACAATTCTTTTTGGGCTACCAAAACTCCTTTCTGTCCCCCCTCTTGGCAGCCCTTTTCCTTGCACTAAAATTTTTCCTGTTTGTAAAAGACGTGAAATTTTCAAAAAATTTTTGTTTCCACGTTCAGAAATTTTGGTAGGGTGAATGCCTAACTACTGGGCAGGGGGGGTCACAAAACTCGGGGCCAAATCCCCAAAAAAGGGCTGGGTTAAATTTTGGGTTTTACTCTTTCAAAATTCAAGAGGAAGATGACGGCGATATTTTTCCCCCAAATACCTTTCACATTTTAAAAACAAATCTCCATCAGGCAGGTTATTTAGGGGAGGGAAACAAACGTCCCCTTGGCAGGGGGGCCTTTGGGATTTAAAAATCCGTTGGTGAAAAAATTTGGGGTCAAAAGCGCGGGTGAGAGGAATTTTTTATTTGTTTATAGCATTTTTTGTGGTTTTTGCCCCAAAACGAAAGGGAAAAACCCAAAAAAAAAAGGGGATTTTAAAATAACATAGGGCACACTTTTTGGGTGGCCCCCTTTCAGGGTGTTTCCATAGCAGTTAGCGTCACACACACCCGCCCCCTTTTTTGTCCCGGGGGGAGAGCCCTTTTCCGGGCACTTTTCCCTGCCGTGAAAGGGAAGGGGAAACGTGGGGGTAGCCGAAACCCCTGAAGAGAAACACCCGATAAAAAGTTTCCCAAACCATTTTCTGTGCCCCGAGGGGGAAAATAGGTCACTGAGTTCCAATAGCCCCTCCCTTCGATTTTGATGGGGTTGCTGGCTCGCGCCCCGCGGCCAAATGAAGGCAGGAAAAAAAGGGAGCCACACACAATCACAAAAAAAAAAAGAACCCGAATTTTTTCACTTTGTGCGTTCGCAAGGGGAACCCGCTTTTAGGGTGAAAGTACTGAACTAAAAGAAACATTTCCGTGTAAAAAATTCCCAAAACTCCATTCCCTTTAACCCCAAAAAAGCAGTCCAAAAAAAAGGTGCCATCCAAGGGGAGAAGGGGAAGTTCGTTCAAATTGAACACAGAGCGAGAGAGAGAAAGAGGAAAAGAGAGGAAAAGGGGGAGAGAAAAGGGGAGAAAAGAGAGAGAGAGAAGAAAAGAGAGGGGAAAGGGTGAAGGCCCACGAAGTTAAATTTCGAGACTAAGGTTAAGGGGGTTTAAACTATAGAGAGAAAAAAAAGGGGGGGGATGATGACGATAATTTTGATATGATGTGGTATGGTGGTGGTGGGGGGGGTTTGGGGATGGTGTTTGGGATGGGGATGATGATGGTGATCAATGAGAGAGGAGGAAGTGCGTTCAAATTTAACAAGAGAGAGAAAAGGGGAGAAGAGGGGAGAGAAAGAGGGGGAAAAAGGGGAGGGGAGAGAGAGGTGCTTCAAACCGGGGAAAGGGGAGAGAGAGA
>JAFLJL010002017.1:5000-15000 GCA_018398815.1 Conus ventricosus
AGTATTTTGCACTGATTATCTGGGCAAGTGCACAGCGCACAAGGCAAAATGGGACTGCATTATTTTGTAGTTAGGTACTGGCAGGAAGGGGAGTGCAGATGGTCAACTCTAGGTCCTCATTAACCACTGTAGCTCTAACTACGATGTGTCTGTGATAGCGTTGCTTGAAATCAACCGGACAAAACCAAGTCTATGGTTATGCGGCTTTCACACAGACCATTGCTCACCGTCAATTCAAAAACGTTCTATTGAAACTGAGTATAAAACCCAGTAACGGCCTTCAATATGCACAAAAAAGTGACCTACCCACCTTTTGATGAATATAAAAGGACGTTGTTGGTTGCTTGATTCGTTTTCACTTATAAGTTCTTATGAACTGCGGTTTCCACGACAATTTTACATCTATTCTGATACAGTGAAGTGTAGTTATAGTTTGATCGAACAAGTCTCTTTTTTTGTATTTGTTTTTTTAATCTATAATCAATTACAGTGACCGTTTTTTATATATATTTTTAATTATAATCAATTTACAATAATTCACATTTATTCACACAGCATGACTGCAATCAAAACTAAGAACATTCGATAAGGGAAAATTGTATAACACTGTTAAGTTCTTTAAAATATGATGATGCATGGCGGCCAAGATACAAAAAGTAGAACAAAAAACAAAGCAAACCAAAGCAAAAATCAAAAAATCAAAAACAAGCAACCTTTAAACAACACTAACCTGTGAAACACAAGTGGTAAGTTTCCCAGACAGTCCGATGTACTGCACTTTTCCCAGTCCAAACGAGCAAGTCAACGTATTCAAGTTCCGGACCAATCATATCACGTCCCCTAAGTTGAAAATAGACCTGAATATATCACCAAACAAGGCACTGCACTTGCCAATTCAGTCTTGTTTCCTGTTAGCAGTATGTAAGTATCCCAGTTCAAACATGTCAAAGCATCAAGTTCATGAACACTTGGATCTTTCACTTACAATAGCAGTATGTCAATACTGTAAATACTGTTTAAAAGGGCGCAGACTTATTCAAAACGATGTTTGTCAAGCATTCCAAAGTTTATTTCACACAATCTCACAACATAACAAGTCAATGAAGTCGCACAATAGGGTTTTCTGGCATTATAGCAGTGATTGCGTTCCTGTGACCTTCTTTTGCAGCAATGAAATGAATAGTTCCGAGTCACTGTCCTTTCGTTGATGTCAGGCTGTGAGAGTCGATCTTGGCCGAGAGGGCAGGCAGTTCCTGTAGAAGGTGTGGTGTTCCTCGGGAATGACTCCAGAGGAACAAAGGAAAGAAGGTTCATCTTTCTATGCTTCAGAGATGGGAAGTTTTTGGGTGTAGAGATGAGGCACGGTCTTGTAGTTTGGGACAGTACGGGCCTCTCTTGCTGCCAACGACCTTGATGGTCTTGTAGACTGGGCTGATCAAAGGATGTTTTGTTTATAAAATTTATCTTCTCTGCCCTTCTCGAACGCAATGCCTTAGTTGCAGCAGTTTACTTATTTGGCCCGTGATGTCCGTTTTTGTTGTTTCTGAAAGCTGCTGCAGCCAGTGCCTTAAAGTTCCCAAAACGTTCTGTAAATTTCATTGGAATGACCACCTAGGGGCCGTGTTCTTCTGGCCATGCGCAGGATATTGTCCAGTGCTTGGGGTGTAGATGGGCGTGCTTTTCTTTGCGAACGTGATAGCCGCGTGCATGGCAGTCGCACTCCATCTGCGTTATATGGCCACTCTCCAGGAACTTGTGGGTGATGGTCTGAATGTGTCCGATGTTTGGGACTGCATGGGACGAGCTGTGCCAGGTACTGGTTTCGGTTTTGCCCAGAGCAGCTACAGTCTGAATAGATGCCAACTTCTCACAAAGTTGGAGTGAGCTCAGGTAAAAAGAGATGCACGCTGCGATCTCACATGCCTCTCTTACCCTCAGTTCATCCCATTCGTGTAGCACTTGGCCTCCCATTCGGCCAGAGAGTAATGGTGGAGAAGTTATATGTCAGGAGAAACAGTGCACGTTCTATAATATAATACTGAATATCACTAAGCGCAGGGGGACTTGTGGACTGCCGGCAGATCCAGCGGTGAACGACCTGCTTTCGGCGATCTTCCTTGCCTCTGCTTGACCGCTCTTTCTCAAGGGTGCCCTCTTCTTTCTTTCCTGGTTGTTCTTCATAGGCTTTGATTCATCTTCTGTGGCCAAGTCTGAAGTTTTTTCCCGGCGGCCAAGCAGCACAACACGAACATGATCTTTTTTATGGAATGGAATGCCAGATTGTACTTCGCTATTGAATACCTGCCGGTACCTTTTAGTGGAAAACTGGTGCTGTCTTGCTCTTTGCACTGCTGCAATAGAAATCGTGCATCTTTCTTCACTGTGCCCAGGCTCAAAAAAATTTTCGCTGCGGGTCCTTCCGTGTGCCGTGAGACTCTTACGGCGGGGAAGACTTATGGTTTCTGACGCCCTTCAATAGGCGGCTTCGTCGTTTTGTTGTTGTGGACTGGCCACTTTCCTCGAACGTTCTTGGCCGTAAAGGTCTGATTCGTTGCTGTTCTTTCGGAGCGTGTCAACGTAGGCTTCGCCTTTGCCGAGTCGCCAAAAAGAACTTTTTGCACACGCGTTGTTCGGCGTCCACAACAAAGGAACAGGTCCGGCACCGTTGAGCTTCTTGGGCACTGGGCATATTGTCGCCACCTGAATACTGACAGTCTTCTCTGTCTTTACATGAGCACATAATTCAAGTCTTTCTGTCGGTTTGTAAGAGTCAAGGCATAGAATAGTCTGAAAGATTGCTGCGAGATTTTCTGGGACCGCTATCATTGCCTTGAATTGCACTTGTACAGTCAATCTGGCTGGACCATTTGGCTTTGACAATTTTGCCAGTTCTGAGATACATACTCTTTCCTTGCCAATTTAAGGATTTCCTCAGTTTTGTATCCAAGCTCGGGTTTGCGTTTTCTTTTCTTGAACGATGTTTCTTGGAGCGGGGGTTTGGAAGTGATCCATGTTTTCTTGGAGTGATGTTTACGCTTGGCATTGGACTGTTCTTTTGTTGGTGTGGTGGTTTTCAAACTTCATCCTGGGTGGGACTATTGGTCCCTCCCGAGCTGATCCCCTGAGTTGGTTCTGATCATTGGTTGGTGTCGATGAAGTGTGGTTGGAAGTCTTGCTATCCATCATCGAATGGATGACTGACTTGCATTGTGAATACCTGAAGGACTGTTGTCTGGTCTGACTGTGGAAGGATGAAGTGAGCGGCTCGTGGACAGTGAAAGCCAGGGCAGAGTGTTGATGCTTTGCGTGGCAAGTCGTGCCGCCGGTGACGTGCTAGTGGATGGCAGAAGTCTAGGACGGATTTCAATAAGTCATCGAGATAACCACGGATGGTTCTCGGACCAGCGGCAATATCGTGGCAAGAAGGTCTGCGGCATTGCATCATTGCTCCATTTTGCTGGCTGTTGCAATTCAGAGACATTCCTATGGAACCGCTCATAAAGATGTCATTGTCATCTTTCCCCAGGTTTTGGGACCAAGAAGGGACCTTATGCTCCATAATTGTCTTCAAGGTTGGTCACACAAACAGCGGGCGGAGTTCCTGTCCTGTTATGTCGGTCTTCCAGATGGAAAGGCGGAGGAGGCTTCAAAAAAAAAAGTATCGTTCTGGATTCAACTTCTGTTCGGATCAATCCATTAGCCGAATAACAGCTTGTCCAGACGAACGTGGGTATTGCGACATGGTCCTCTATTTCCCTATGTTAGTGCTAGACTGCAGGTTGTGCCCTGATCTCGATCACTCTGACGTGTGGTCTTGACATCGTTTTCTGCTTTGGACTGCGGGGAAGTACTGTCAAAGGTGTCGGACTCTTGGTCATGTGGGATGATGTCTCCGATTCTTCTGAGGGTTCAATTGTGGGGTCTGCAGACTCATCAGCAACTTCAGGACCAAACCTTTCATTGAAGAGGGGTTCTTCATCTGAAGAGGTGAAGTTGGATGTGGAGCTACCAGTTTTTTAACAGAGGTTCATCATCAAACGTATTGAAAGCGCTGATCGTTTTCGAAAAGGGGTTCATCATCATACCTCAACAAAATGATCCATCTCCTGGCCTGTGCTGGAGTTGGTTTGCGTGGAATGAGCCGCTGATTGCCGCCGTGAGACGAATAGAAAGTCGCCAGCTTGAGATACACGTGTCACCATCCTGTCTGGGTCCATGCTGTCACACTGGATACCAACCTGTCAACAGGGAAACATAGTTTCAAAACATCAAGCTTGATGATACAATGTAGAGTTAGCATGCTCATTAGGAAAACATTCTCAACATGTATGTCGGGATAATGAGGCATTGCATGTGTTGCAAGTATGTATGTATTGTGTGTGTGTGTAGTGTGTGTGTGTGTGGTTGTGTGTGTGTGTGTGTGTGTTGTGTGCATGCCAGAAGCATGCGTGCATGTAAATGTTTTAGATAAAATAGAGAGTGAGAGGAGAGACGAGAGAGACGAGAGAGATGAGAGATGGCGGCGAGAGACGAGGAGGAGGGAGAGAGAGAGAGAGAGAGAATTTATGAAAATACAATACAAAAAAACATGCATATAACAATGTAAACTGGATCATACATAAAAGAAACGACCAAACTGGGTGAGGGTAGGGGGGGGGGGGGGCCAGGAGAGAGAGAGAGCGAGAGAGAGAGTGGTCGGTGGGGGGATGAGAGAGAGAGAGAGAGAGTGAGAGAGAGTGAGAAGAGAGATTAAGGTTTATAAAAGAAATAATGGATACTTACCTCAAGAAGTCAAGAAGAATTTGTTGAATCTTGGCAATCGCAATGATACAAGGTCAGCAAATTAGAAAGTGTCTTTCTGTGTGAAGAAAAAAGTGTCCATCAAATGGGGTAGGATTATGGTTAAATTGGCTATGGTTTTCCTATGTGCCCAGCCAGTCCCGTTAGGAATGCAACCTCCATTGTTTGACTGCATGATAAACATGCCAGGTAGACGTTGATTTGCACGAAAGGGCTGGGGAAAGACCCATGGAGGGCCAAGGGTTCTGACCTCAATTTCTGAATGTATACTGTCAGTCAACGGTCATTTGAACAAATTATAAACACAATGACAGTACAGTGAAGACTTCAGACAAGTGTCTGCCCAGCCACAGATACCTAGTGCGTAGGATTTATGTCTACTGACGTATCATTTCTGTAAAAGAGATATAGTGCATGCAAAAATGGAGGTTGATAATATTTTGTTGTGCTTGGTTTTAAATGCTCCAAGGGCAGAAGCAACCTCACCTTATTTTTGCCAGTATAACCAAACGCACTGATATACCGCTTTTACCCGGCTTTTGCTAGGACAGTGGCAGTTATTGGCCGATATAAAGCCAGTAGTGCAAGATACGAGGTTTATACCGCACGATATGAATGAGCAGAGAGGAGAATCGGACTAAATGAATCACCTTTTAAGATACGAGGTTCTTACTGCCATCTTTTTTCAGGGATTTTGCTTCGGTTGACTCAACGTATATGTAATAGGTTTTCATGATGGTCACTGAAATCTTGACATTTCATTCTTTGTTTTAATTATTCATTTGATAACTCAACAATTTAACTCAAAAATTCAGTTTCTGATATGACAAACACAAACTGGAACCCTAAACCAAATCGAATGATGTAAAAAGTGATTTCGAAATAAAATAGTGAAAATACGAGGTTTATCAGGCAACCTCGTTTCTGTGAAAATTCTAATCAGAAGTAGATAACGAATTGTTAGAAATTAGTTCACACGATTTTTTTTTTTTTTTTTCGTAATTATTAATTTTCTTTTCACTGGTTAAAGTGGGTTTTTAGAGTGTTATCCTGGTAATGATCATCGGTGGAGGAGTTCCTGAGACACAGTTGATTATCGAGGGGATTTTTTTTTTTTTCGGATATGAGAAACAGATGATTAGTCATTGGATCTCTCTCTCTCTATCTCTCTCTCTCTCTCTCTCTCTCCTCTCTTCTCTCTCTCTCTCTCTCTCTCTCGACGGAGAACATTAATTATTAATAAAACGAGGAGTATCTTTTTATTTGCTTCATTTAAAAAACCAGCTTGGTATCACATGGGACATCATTTTAGATTGGTAAAGACAAGTTAATCTAATTGGAAGAACATAGAATAGTTATATTAGATAAAAGTAATTAATATAATGGAACAGCTACTGTGGACGTAAAAATAAAACAAGAAGATATGATTGCCAAAGCATGCGACTGTTCATGGGAGGATGTAAGTGAAATGACGCGACACAGTTATCTTTTAGCAATAAACGTGCAGTTATAGTCAAAAAGAATTCAAAGTTAATATCGATAAGCAATTTTACTGTGCCAGTTATAAGTAACCGAATCAATTTTAAAAGAAACAAAATTACGTGCCGCCGCCGAACGAAAGAATCATCCAAATTAAAAGACAAGCGCGTGTGTGCTGTGACCTCTGGGTTTCTTAGGAAAGTCGAACAACGTTCAAAACAATGAAAAGTAGACCGAACGATTAGCCACCTGTCTCCTCAGTGGGCGCCAGAAAGGATGTTGAATCATTGCACGGACATGTTGACACCACATTAGAGGGAATTAAGTGACTGTCCTCTCTTCGTTTTCAGCGTTCTGGTACATGTTGTTTTGCCTTAAAAAAAAACATTTAAAAACATAAAAAAAGTTGTTTGCCTTGCCTGAAGAAGACCAAAGAGGTTGAAACGCGTCAAGCTTGTCTTGTGGATTGTTCTTTCGTTTTGATTGCACCAGTATTTTTTGTGTCTTAATTTTGGCGCTGAGGTTATCTCACGTTTGAAACTAAATAATCAAAGAAATTTTGTTCACTTATGAACTAGATCTTTTCCTAGACATGAAAACAGAAATTATGACACAAAGTCGGCATTTTTAGAGCCAAAGCTGTCGGTTTGTGCTGTAGTATGTGTGTGTGTGCACGGTGTGGTGTCGCGTTGTGTGTGTGTGATGTGTGTGTTGTGTGTGTGTCTTACCTCGCAAACGCTTCTTTTTGTCATAGCATGTTCCATACATTCAAGTCTTCATGTGGGTTCTTTCTCTTCCTCCAGTCCTCTGTTTTTCTTTCCGCTTCCTCCGCTCGGTGCCACTCCAGCGACGACCGGCCGGACCCCGGACAAGGGGAAATAAAGGGACACTTGCAGCGCTGGCATTTTTCTATGATGGAACGGTGCTGAAGAAATGCTCTGATTTTCCTGTGGGCGATTCTATGGCGTCCCCTGTTTTCTTGGCTGAGTTCTTTTGCTTCCCGTTTGTACCTTGAGGACTGGTGAGCCTGGCAATTACGCATTCCCATTTCCGCGTGGGTTTTGGTGTTTTTCCTTTTCCGCGATCTTTAGGGGCTCGGTCGTCGTTGTTGTTTTACGCATTATTTCCATTTTCCCAATGTTGTTCTCTAGTGTCAACCTAATCGTATTAGAGCCGTAATTGATAATTTTCCACACTGCGAACACATCCCAGGAATGGAATATGACCGGTATTGTCTTTCCCCCCCCCCCCCCCCCCACACCCCCCCCCCCCCCCCCCCCCCCCCCCCCCCCCCCCCCCCCCCCCCCCCCCCCCCCTTTGTTTATCTTTGTTTCTTTCTGCCTTGTTATCTTATTCTTTAGGTCTTTTTATTCACCTTACTTTGTTCCCTGCCTCCTTGGTTTTTTTTTCTTCTTCTGTTTGTTCGTTGTCATTTTCTGTATGTAACAGTTCCTAAGTACGTTGACACATTGTTCATGGTGTTCTTGTCGTTGTTGTTCTTGTTAAGAAAAAGCTCTACTGCGTTAATGACGTGAAATTTTCTTTTCACATTGTTAGCATGTTGTGTAAGACCCACATTTTGTTTCTTCAAAAACTGACCAAGTCTGTCCTCTCATTTCTTTGATTACCATAACACTCATCATTCTTCCTACTCTGTAATAAATGTGTATCTGCAGTCACTTCTTGTGAAACTTTAGGAAGGAAATGCACCTCAGCATCTCATGCCTTGTACTGTTTGTTGTTTTCCTTGATCTGTCAGGTATACGATGGACATTGTGCCACATTCAGTGAAGCTGTGTGGCAGGAAGGAATGTGCCACATTCAGTGAAGCTGTGTGGCAGGAAGGGAAGGAATGTGCCACATTCAGTGAAGCTGTGTGGCAGGAAGGAATGTGCCACATTCAGTGAAGCTGTGTGGCAGGAAGGGAAGGAATGTGCCACATTCAGTGAAGCTGTGTGACAGGAAGGAATGTGTCACATTCAGTGAAGCTGTGTGGCAGGAAGGAAGGAATGTGCCACATTCAGTGAAGCTGTGTGGCAGGAAGGGAAGGAATGTGCCACATTCAGTGAAGCTGTGTTGGCAGGAAGGAATGTGTCACATTCAGTGAAGCTGTGTGGCAGGAATGGAAGGAATGTGTCACATTCAGTGAAGCTGTGTGGGAGGAAGGGAAGGAATGTGCCACATTCAGTGAAGCTGTGTGGCAGGAAGGAATGAATGTGTCACATTCAGTGAAGCTGTGTGGCAGGAGAGGGAAGGAATGTGTCACATTCAGTGAAGCTGTGTGGCAGGAAGGGAAGGAATGTGTCACATTCAGTGAAGCTGTGTGGCAGGAAGGGAAGGAATGTGCCACATTAGTGAAGCTGTGTGGCAGGGAAGGAATGTGTCACATTCAGTGAAGCTGTGTGGCAGGAAGGGAAGGAATGTGCCACATTCAGTGAAGCTGTGTGGCAGGGAAGGAATTTGCCACATTCAGTGAAGCTGTGTGGCAGGAAGGAATGTGTCACATTCAATGAAGCTGTGTGGCAGGAAGGGAAGGAATGTGTCACATTCAATGAAGCTATGTGGCAGGAAGGGAAGGAATGTGACACATTCAGTGAAGCTGTGTGGCAGGAAGGAATGTGTCGCATTCAATGAAGCTGTGTGGCAGGAAGGAATGTGCCACATTTAGTGAAGCTGTGTGGTAGGAAGGGAAGGAAGGAATGTGCCACATTCAGTGAAGCTGTGTGGCAGGAAGGAATGTGCCACATCAGCGAAGCTGTGTGGCAGGAAGGGAAGGAATGTGCCACATTCAGTGAAGCTGTGTGGCAGGAAGGAATGTGCCACATTCAGTGAAGCTGTGTGGCAGGAAGGAATGTGTCACATTCAGTGAAGCTGTGTGCAGGAAGGGAAGGAATGTGCCACATTCAGTGAAGCTGTGTGGCAGGAAGGAATGTGCCACATTCAGTGAAGCTATGTGGCAGGAAGGAATGTGTCACATTCAATGAAGCTGTGTGCGGCAGGAAGGGAAGGGAAGTGTCACATTCAGTTTAAGCTTGTGGCAGGAAGGGAAGGAATGTGTCACATTCAGTGAAGCTATGTGGCAGGAAGGGAAGAATGTGTCACATTCAGTGAAGCTGTGTGGCAGGAAGGAATGTGCGCATTCATGAAGCTGTGTGGCAGGAAGGAATGTGCCACATTATGAAGCTGTGTGGTAGGAAGGGAAGAATGTGCCACATTCAGTGAAGCTGTGTGCAAGGGGAAAGAATGTGCCACATTCAGTGAAGCTGTGTGGCAGCAAGGGAAGGAATGTGCCACATTCAGTGAAGCTGTGTGGCAGGAAGGAATGTGTCACATTCAATGAAGCTGTGTGGCAGGAAGGAATGTGCCACATTCAGTGAAGCTGTGTGACAGGAAGGGAAGGAATGTGCCACATTCAGTGAAGCTGTGTGGCACAAGGAAGGAATGTGCCACATTCATGAAGCTGTGGGCAGGAAGGAATGTGTCACATTCAATGAAGCTGTGTGGCAGGAAGGAATGTGCCACATTCAGTGAAGCGTGTGGACAGGAAGGGAAGGAATGTGCCACATTCAGTGAAGCTGTGTGGCAGGAAGGAATGTGCCACATTCAATGAAGCTGTGTGGCAGGAAGGAATGTGTCACATTCAATGAAGCTGTGTGGCAGGAAGGAAGGATTGTGCCACATTCAATGAAGCTGTGTGGCAGAAGGAAGGAATGTGCCACAT
>JAFLJL010002017.1:20000-27500 GCA_018398815.1 Conus ventricosus
GAGAGAGAGAGAGAGAGAGAGAGAGAGGGAGAGAGAGAGAGAGAGGAGAGAGAGAGAGAGAGAGAGAGAGAGAGAGAGAGACAGACAGACAGACAGACAGACAAGGGAAGGGGTCGCCGAAAAGAAGGTTCAAAGGGAAACAGACGTAAGATGAAAGGGAAAGGATAAGACCAGCACCAGGATGTATTATACGAATGACATCCATGGGTATGACATTACAAGGCACTGTCGATATGAATGAAGGTAAAGGGGATAGAGAGAAGAGAGAGAGATGAGAGAGAGAGAGAGAGAGAGAGAAGGAGAGGAGAGAGAAGAGAAGGAGGAGGAGGAGAGAGAGAGAGAGAGAGAGAGAGAGAGAGTAGAGACGAGAGGAGAGAGAGAGAGAGAGGCAGGCAGGCAGGCAGACGAGGAGAGAGAGAGAGAGAGAGAGAGAGGAGAGAGAGAGAGAGAGAGAGAGAGAGAGAGAGAGAGAAGGCATACGGGGTGTGCGCGTGCATTTGAGTGTGTGTGTGTGGGGGGGGAGGGGGGGGGGGGGGGGCAACGAACAGATTTCCATTTCCCCGACCAGACGGCGTTTTGCCAGGCCTTGATTGAAGCAGCCGGACACGATGGAAGGGAGCTGTGTAGAGTGACGGGGGTGTGGGTACACTGTTGACGAATTCCTCTGTGAATCCAGGCAGAACACGGGATGGTCTTTAGTGGAAGAGAGCTGTGTAGAGTGAGGAGGGTGTGGGTACACTAGTGATGAACTCCTCTGTGAGTCAGGCACAACATCGGATGGTCTTTAGTGGAAGAGAGCTGTGTAGAGTGAGGAGGGTGTGGGTACACTAGTGATGAACTCTCTGTGAGTCAGGCACAACATCGGATGGCCTTTAGTGGAAGAGAGCTGTGTAGAGTGAGGAGGGTGTGGGTACACTAGTGATGAAGTCCTCTGTGAGTCAGGCACAACATCGGATGGTCTTTAGTGGAAGAGAGCTGGCTGTGTAGAGTGACTAGGGTGATGAATGGCTCTCTGAGTCAGGCAGAGCATCGGATGGTCTGTAGAGGGGCTGCTGTGTGTGGGAATCATGTATGTGGAATGTGATGCTTGCTGGGGAATGTTATTGCACTGTGTGTGTGTGTGTGTGTTTTGTGTGTGTGTGTGTGTGTGTGCGTGCGTGCGTGCGTGCGTGCGTGCGTGCGTGCGTGCGTGCGTGGTGCGTGGTGCGTGTGTGTGTGTGTGTGTGTGTGGTGTGTGTGGTTGTGAGTGGCACGCGCGCGTGCATGCGTCCGCATGTGCAGTGTGTAGGCTGTGTGAGTATGTGTCTCTGTATTTGCATGCTTGTATGTTTAGTGCTTCTTTGCACTTGTTTATACCTGTATATTAATATGATTGTGTGTCTGTCTGTGGTGCATGTGCTTGTGTGTTGTGCGTGCGCGCGCGCTGCGCGCGCGGCGCGCGGTGTGTGTGTGTGTGTGTGTGTGTGTGTGTGTGTGTGGTGTGTGTGCGTGCGTGTGTGTGCGCGCTCGCGCGGATGCGCGCAAGCATATGCATTTATGCATGCGTTGTTGAAGATTGAGATGGAGGATTATTTTAATCCAGTCTCTTATGAACTGAGCACCTCTGCTAGAGTGGATTGTCATGTGCCAGACCGCAATTCCCTGAACACGCCGTATTTAGCATGCAGCAGACTGATGCAGGCAGCCTTCTTCAGGAAGGCCAGTGTGTCGGTAAATGACCGTTTCCTTGGTGGTAGATCAGGCGGAAGCTGTGATAGTCTGATGCTGATCCAGGGATTCGTTGATTCGAGAAATAACATTTACATAAGACTTGATGTTCGCTGGTGGACAGCTTTCGTCATGCGGGGGCTGGTGTTGTGCTTCTTGTGGTTTTTCGTGAGTGTATTGTTGTGTGTGTTTACGTTAAGCGATGTGAGTGAGTGGTGTGTGCGTGCGTGCGTGCGTGCGTGCGTGTGTGTGTGTGCGCGCGCGCGCGCGTTCGCGCGTGCGTGCATGGGTGCGCACGTGCCTGTATGCATTATATGACCGCGCATGTATGTCTCTGTTGATGCATGCATGCGACTGTTTCTGTGCCAGTATTTGTGCAACACCTGAATGGCTTTGCGCTTGCTGGGAATCAGATGATAGATACCAGTTCTTCAATGTGGAATGGGGCTGCACTGAGGAGGACTGGGCAATGGCAAACATTCCCTGCTCGCACACCAGACAGGATTGGGCTCTCGCCATCATGGACGTCGACCATTGTGATTGGAAGACAGAGGAGAGAGAGAGAGAGAGGGGGGGGAGGGGGGATTGGTTGGTAGACTATATATATCGTCTCGTCCGTAATATCAAGTGGACCAGCCCATCACGTGGCCATTATGTACTCCCTGTGTGTGGGATATATCATTTTTTTTTTGGTTTGTTTTGTAACGTGTTGGTGCTTGTATTTCAACAGCGACTGTTCATTTTTTAAGGGCCTTAAACTTTTAAATGGGGGTTTAAAAGCTTGTCTTATGCATATTTTTTCCCGAGGCGCAGGGGGAGAGAAGAGAGAGGAGAGAGAGGGGAAAGAGAGAGGGGAGAGTGAGGAGAGGGAGGAAGAAGAGAAGAAGAGGAGAAAAGGAAAGAGCTTTGGGGCTTGTGTATTTGTTGTGTTGTGTGGGGTTTGTGTGGTTGTGTGTGTGTTTTGGTGGTGTGGTGTGCGCGCCCCCGAAAAACCCGGGGGTTTTTAAAAAAAATGGGGCGGAGGGGGGGGAAGGGGGGAAATCGGGGGGAAAAATTAGGGGAATGACACCCCCCATTCTCAGGAGGTCATGAGGGCCCAGTGCCCCCCTGCTGTGAAAAAGGGGCCCAAAAAATGACTTCAAGTCCTGACAAAAAAAGGGGTTTTTCTCCCTCGTGTCCCCAGTGACTGACAGAGGGTCATTTTCCCCGGGCCACAAAAAGGGGAAGTTTTTGCCCCGTGTCACCAGTGATGCCCGGCGCATTTCCCTGCCCAAAAATACGGGGAGTTTCCCCCGTGTCCCCAAGTGCCCGGAGGGGGAGTGTGGGGGGTTTCCCCCCAAAAAGGCAAGGGCTAAGGGACAGATTTTGCCCCCTTTCCCTGTGAAATTTCAGGCGGAACTTCCCTTCATCTGCGTGGTGGGGCTTTGGGAGGAGCCATTTAAAACACGATGCGGGGGGATGAGGGGAGGGAAGTTGGGCGGGGGGGGGGGGGGGGGTGATTTTAGTTTAAAATTGAGGGTTTGGTGGCTGGCATATGTTGTTTGTTTCCCAGGGGTCCCTTTTAATTTTGGAGGTGTCCCAATGTTCTGGCGCCATACACACCCCACACACACCCCCAACCACACAACCAAAAACACACCACAAATTTAATATATAATATATTTTATATAAAATTTTTTAAATTTTTTTATTTTATAAATATATATATTTTTATATTTTTAATATGTGCTCAAAACCACCACACCCACAAAACACACACACACACACACCCAACACCACCACACACACACCCACTCTCTCTCTCCCCTTTTCTCTCTCTCTCTTCTCTCTTTTCTCTCTCTCCCCTCTCTCCAGGAAAAGCCCCGCACGCACGCCCCACATAAGAGAATCAAATACTCCACCCCGGGGTTTCAAAATACACATGGGGCCCCACACACAAAAAACCCACACACACACCACACCCACACACACACACACCCCCACACACCCACACACACGCACGCACGCGCGCGCCCCACACGCGCACCCCACACACACACACACACACACACACACCCACACACCCACACACACGCACACCCGCACAGTGAGAGAAAGAGAGAGAGAGAGAGAGAAGAGAGAAGGAGGAGGGAGAGAAGACGGGAGAGAAAGAGAGAGAGTAGACCAGGAAAAGGATTACCCCTAAAGGATTTTCGGGGCCAAAATTTTCCATCACCTGGCATCTATTTCCCTCTTTGAGGGGGACGAGTTGGGGGGGGGGGGGGGGGGGTAGGGGCCCGGGAAAAGGGGGGGTGAAAATTTATGAAAGTTGGGAATGTTATTTAACAGAAGTGGAGATTCTTGCTCAATTTGCCGTCGTCGTTTGCGGGAACCCCTTTGGGCTTTGATTTTGCGGGGGGTTTTTAAAGAATGTAAAAGAGTTTTTTTGAGTGGGTTGCGTTTTTGTGTTTGAACGTATGGATTGTTTTGGTATGTGGTATGTATGTTGTGTGTGTTTTGTGTGTGTGTGTGTGTGGGGTGTGTGTGTGTGTGTGTGTGTGTATGTGTGTATTTTAGGTTTGGGGTTTATGTATGAAAGTATGTATGTATTTATGTGTGTATGTGTGGGTAGTTGTGTGTGAAAGTATGTATGTATATTTGTATACGTGCAGATGCATGTGCCTATGTGTTTGTGTTTCCCTGCCCCCCCAACCCCCCGAACGCCTTTGCATGGGCTCGAATTTTAAAAGGGGGCCTTTTCATAAAACTCCGCGACCATAGACCAGGGAACAACCCCTGAAATTCCCCTATCGCTATCCTCACAGCGTGTCTCTCGTACCCTGTCACAAAGGGAAAAAGTCTGTGATTGGGGGGGGAAGTGGAAAAGGATGAGGGTTAAAAGTGGGGCCAAATTGGGTCTCTCATCAGTAAACCAGGGGTTAATTAGTCCCCCTCGTTTGATGTTGTCAGGGGTTTTCCTTGGGAAAGGGGGTCACAATGACAGGGAATGGGTTTTTTTATGAGAAACGAATTCTTTGGGGGTAAACTGACTTGGTCGTTGCTGATCCCTTTTTTTTGACTTGTGGGCTCTCACCGAAAATGGGTTTTCATTTGTGTTGTGTGTGTGTGTGTGTGTGTGTGTTTTGTGTGTTTTGTGTTTTGTTGTGTGTGTGTGTGTGTGTGTTGTGCGTGGGTGCGTGCGGCTTGCGCGGTGGGTGTGTGTGTGTGTGTGTGTGTGTGTTTTGTGGGGGGTGTGTGGTGCACGTGCGTTTCTTTTATGGGTGCGTGCGGGGTGTGTGTTCGTGAGTGTGTGGTGTGTGTGTGTGTTTTGTGTTTTGTGTGTGTGTGTGTGTGTGTGTCTGTGCATTTTAGCGCAGACCCATGCATTACAGGAATTTGCTGTTTAGATCGAGATGGACAATGGCTTATCAACAGTCTTGTATAGATTGTTCTCCTCTGCCATAGCCAGTGTTTTGAGCTGGACCTAAATTCTCCAGACCAGACAATGTTTGGCCCTCACCACCTTGACGTGATGCAGAGGACCGCTTCAGAGAGGCCAGGATATGGGTAGATTATGGGCCCCCTTTGCCGGTCAATCATTCAGACAATGTTTGGCCCTCATCACCTTGTAGAAGACCTCTCAGAGAGGCCAGGATATGGGTAGATTATGGGCCCCTTCGCGGTCAATCATTCAGACAATGTTTGGCCCTCATCACCTTGTAGAAGACCTCTTCAGAGAGGCCAGGATATGGGTAGATTATGGGCCCCTTCGCTGGTCAATCATTCAGACAATGTTTGGCCCTCACCACCTTGTAGAAGACCTCTTCAGAGAGGCCAGGATATGGGTAGATTATGGGCCACCTTGTAGAAGACCTCTTCAGAGAGGCCAGGATATGGGTAGATTATGGGCCCCAGTCTTGTATAGATTGTTCTCCTCTGCCATAGCCAGTGTTTTGGCTGGACCTTTAAAATTTTCCAGACCAGACAATGTTTGGCCCTCATCACCTTGTAGAAGACCTCTTCAGAGAGGCCAGGATATGGGTAGATTATGGGCCCCTTCGCTGGTCAATCATTCAGACAATGTTTGGGCCCTCACCACCTTGTAGAAGACCTCTTCAGAGAGGCCAGGATATGGGTTAGATTATGGGCCACCTTGTAGAAGACCTCTTCAGAGAGGCCAGGATATGGGTAGATTATGGGCCCCTTCGCTGGTCAATCATTCAGACAATGTTTGGCCCTCACCACCTTGTAGAAGACCTCTTCAGAGAGGCCAGGATATGGGTAGATTATGGGCCACCTTGTAGAAGACCTCTTCAGAGAGGCCCGATATGGGTAGATTATGGGCCCCTTCGCTGGTCAATCATTCAGACAATGTTTGGCCCTCACCACCTTGTAGAAGACCTCTTCAGAGAGGCCAGGATATGGGTAGATTATGGGCCCCTTCGCTGGTCAATCATTCAGACAATTGTTGGCCCTCATCACCTTGTAGAAGACCTCTTCAGAGAGGCCAGGATATGGGTAGATTATGGGCCCCTTCGCTGGTCAATCATTCAGACAATGTTTGGCCCTCACCACCTTGTAGAAGACCTCATCAGAGAGGCCAGGATATGGGTAGATTATGGGCCCCTTCGCTGGTCAATCATTCAGACAATGTTTGGCCCTCACCACCTTGTAGAAGACCTCTTCAGAGAGGCCAGGATATGGGTAGATTATGGGCCCCTTCGCCGGTCAATCAGGCAGAACGTATGATAGTCTGAGGCTGTTCCAGGGGTTGGCTGTGGCGAGAAATTATATTTACATAGAACCTGAGACTCGATGGTAGAGAACTTTCGTGAGTATGGAGACTGGGTTTGTGGAGCTGTTGCTTTTTGTAAGGGTATATCGTGTGTGTGTGTGTGTGTTGTGTGTGTGTGTGTGTGGTGTGTGTGTGTGTGTGTGTGTTGTGTGTATGCAACTATGCATGCATGTCCTTGTGCATGCATGTGTGTGCCAGTGTCTGTGCTAGTGTGTGGGGTGTGTGTGTGTGTGTGTGTGTGTGTGTGTGTGTGTGTGTGTGTGTGTGTGTGTGTTGTGTATATATGCAACTATGCATGCATGTCCTTGTGCATGCATGTGTGTGCCCGTGTCTGTGCTAGTGTGTGTGTGTGTGTGTGTGTGTGTTGTGTGTGTGTGTGTGTGGTGTGTGTGTGTGTGTGTGTGTGAGTGAGGAACACATGCATGTAACTGGAACCAGATGATAGATAGCAGTGCTCCATTCCTGAATGAGTCTGCTTGCCTGAAGACTGGCCAATGATACACATTCCGTTTCAACAGACCACCAGACAGGCTTTCGCTGCCCCATGATTAACATCGACCTAGTGATGGGGGGGGGGGGGGGAGAGGGAGGGAGGGGGAGACAGAGACAAGAGAGAGAGAGAGAGAGAGAGAGAGAGAGAGAGAGCACGTATGGGTAGACGATGATCGTCTGGTCGGTAAATCAGGTGGCACTAACCATTGTCGGCGAGTTCGGCTCCTGGGAATGATGCGGACGAAGACTTGATGCTTGCTGCTCAACTGACACTGGTGGTGGTTGGTGAGACTTTATTTGAATGTCTGTGGGCTGTGGAGTCGTGTTTTGTGTACGTTCGCATGCGTGTGTGTGTGGGTGTGTGTGTGTGTGTGTGTGTGTGTGTGTGTGTGTGTGTGTGTGTGTGTGTGTGTGTGTGCCTGCCGTGTGTGTGTGTGTGTGTGTGTGTGTGTGTGTTGTGTGTGTGTGTGTGTGTGCCGTGTGTGTGGTGTGTGTGTGTGTGTGTGTGTGTGTATGTGTGTGCGCGC
>JAFLJL010002018.1:0-22500 GCA_018398815.1 Conus ventricosus
ACGTTGGCCCTTTTCTTGGCGAAGTTTCGGCACGTGGTGTGTTCTTCTGTTTGACGGGGCCCTCTCATGGGTTTTCTTGGGGACACAGTGCTGACTGTTAACACTCCCTGTATTGAGTCAAGTAACTTTACATCACTGGGTTTCAGTGCCAGGTTCAATCTCAATTGAAGTCCCTTTGGGATCACCTTCCTTGTCTCACACTGGTGGAGAAACTTTTCCCTCAGTGTGCTCCGTTCCAAATTCTTGTGGGCATGCTGTAAGTCAGCTGTCCGGGGCTCCAGTTCTATCTACGGCACAGACGTGGCGGGACTGGAGATGACGTTTTTTGACAGATAATTTCAGTAATAAATCCTCCTCTAATGCCGCACCGACTTTTTTGCCACTGGTTCTCCTGTTGTTTGTTTGTAAATAAAAAAGAAATAAAACAGGAACCCACTGTAGATTTTGGAGTTTTATTAGTCCAATATTTCGGTTTAAAAACCTTTCTCAGGGACTGCACTGTGATGGCCAATGAAGAATGAAACAAATAAAACAAGACGCAAGCCCAACAGAACTCATTAAAAGGTCAAAACACTTTTTAGGGTTTTAACCGATCTCATACATGGAACATGAATTGCATGAATTAAACTTTCCAAGACTGTGAACTAAAATCACAAAATATTCATAAAGCTGGCTGAGCAAACCCCAAAACAACCCACCATGTTGACACTTAGAGGGCCATTGCTCCTTATTAGTACTCACACACACACCCCCTAAACCACACAAACACACACTCTCTCTCACGTTCTCTCACACACTCACGCACACACTCACACACTCACACACACACACACACACAACACACACACACACACACACACACACACACACACACATATTATTATCCATCATCCAAACAGACACACACACACCACTCTCTCTCTCTCTTCCACACCATACACCCCCCTTTCTCTCTTTCTCCCCCCTCCCCACACACACGTGTGGTGTGTGTGGTGCATATACACAAAATGCTAAAGTCCACATACCAGAAACATCAATACTGGATTCTGCATCGCAGCCCAGCGCAAGCGCGTCGTGCATGTGCGCACACACACAAAATGCAAAAGCATAAAGGGCCACACACCAGAGAAACATCAATACTGGATTCTGTATCGTAGTCCAGCGTCTTTTCTTTGGTTCAAACCCTTGAAACGTCCCCAGATTCGCCCCGCCAGAAGATCTCTCTGTTCAGGAGTTGGTTTTTCTTTTTTGACAGCCTCAAACGGTTACAATGAAGAGGAAGTCTGCGCTAGGTCTTTTAGGGGGGTCACTGGCATGTACGTGTTCTGACATTTTGCATCTTGTGGTACGCTTCAGCTTGACATCACTTTTTTGGCCTGCCCAGCGTTTCTTGAGGTTTCTTGGTGGGTCCCACTACCACAGGTCAGGATGCTGACGGCAGCGCAAGAGATAGATGACCATATTGGTTTTTGCATGTAATGTGCTGCCTTATTCTCCACCTGCGGCCATCCCAGGAGAAACGAAACACTCTGTTTTTTCTGAGGAAGGCATGTTCACACTTATGGCATGGGAAGAACCCAGGGGGGCTCTTGGTGGTGTGGGTTCTTTTGGAACTTGGGCATTCATTTCCCCGGTTCCTCACTTCCTTTGCAGCCACAATCTTGTTTTTTGGGAAGTTTTCCGCTTGGTGGTTGGCATTAAAGGGTAAGGTTTTTTCCCTGGATGAACTGATTTTGAGGGTCCTTTTGGGGGTCAACGGTGATCCAGGGATCTTTTTTTCCAAAGGCTCTGGGGGACATTAAAAAGGAGCCCGGGGAAACGGGCAAGAGTTTTCTAGCCGAAAAACCCAAGAAAAGAAAAAGAAATCCCCTTTGATCCCACTAGCCCCAAAATACCCTCAAAGTCGCTATCTCCGAAAAACCTTCACCTTCACATCCCAAACCCCGCCCAACCGGGGAAATCTTCCCAAAACAAATTGGGGCTGCAGACAGAATGCGGGAACCCGGGGGAAAAATGTACCCCGCATTCCAAAAAAGAACCCCCCACCCCTACCCAAGATGGCCCCCCGGGGTTTTTCCCATGCCAAAATTGCACATGCCGTACTCAAAAAAAACAATTTTCGTTTCTCCCGGGGATGGCCGCAGGTGGAGAAAAAGGCAGAAATTTACATCAAACCAATAGGGTCATCTATCTCTTGCCTTGCCGTCAGCACCGACCTTAGAGAACGAAAACCTTTCTTCGGGGCCATTTCGCCTAAACCCCTTTTGGGGAGAAAGTGGCCCAAAAAAAGGTTTTTCCTGTTCTCTGCCAAGTAAGACTTCAATACCCAAAAATAACGATTATTACAAACAAACATACTGTCAGGTATCCTTTTCAATACAATTTAAAAATTTTTCAGTTTTCAGTTTTTTTTTAATCCTATTTTTTCCTTCCTTTAAAAACACATTTTCGCGAAAACATTTTTAAAAATGAGCCCTGTTTTTCATGTAAATAAAACTACTTTTTAACGTTCTCTAAAGTTTTTAAAACCCCAGTTTTATTTCGGCTAAAATCCACACACTTATCCCAGCATGTCTTCCCTGAAAACTAGTTTCGACAAAGTGTTTCTCTTTTTAACTATTCCTTTTTGCCGAACTCATCTATAATAAATAGTGCCTGCTTTTCCCTTTAAAAACCCATAAAAAATTTCTAAAAACTACTCAGTTTATTGAGATTAAAATAAATATTGTCATCATCTGTCCTAAAACCCTTTTATCATGATATCTTTTTTCCATTAATTTACAAAAACCACAATAAAAATTAAAATTATAAGATAAACGTTTTTAAAAGGGCGAGGATAAATATTGTTTTTCCACAACCAGGGCGCCCCCAAATCAATGAGAATAGGGTTTTTTGTCATAAATTTTAAATGTCCATATTTTTTTAACAAACAATCTAATCCGGTATTGTTTTTACATACCCCTTTAAAAATTTTTCAAAATAAAATCCATAAGCCTAGGTTAAGATTTAAAACCAAATTTAGCGAAAAATTGTTCTATTTAGACAAAAAGATTTTTTGGGTTGTTGTTAACCTTTTATCCCCCGCCATTGTGAAAAAGACAACGTAACTTTAAGACTGCAACGTTTAAATTTTCCACTAATTAGAATCCTTTAAAAAGGCGTCCAACCCCACAAACCCCATCCCCCTCCTTACTTTAAAAACAAAATTTCAAATTCTTGTGAAAGTGTCCCCCAATTTCATTTGCGGCAGAACTGTAATTTTTTAAAGCATCCTTTTAAAACCGCTTCTTTCGTGGAGGGTGTACTGTTTTTTTTTCCCTAGGCTTTATTTTCAATCTCTTTTCCGACTATTGTCTCTGGCATAAGCTTACATGTAAAAGGCCAGGTTAAAGCTTTTCTGAAACTTTTTTGACGGCCAAAAAATGTAAACTTATGATTTTAAATTTTTTTTTCCCTTCTAAATAGGTTCTAATGCCTTTTAGGGCAGGTTTTCGAACCCATTTTATATCATACGCCAACATTTTTGCCTCTAAAAGCGCTTTTCTCATTTAGGAAACTTTTTTTTTGCGCCAATCTTTTCGTTTATAACCCCTTTAGTGTACTCAAAACCTAAAAAGCGCCTATCTCCCCTTCTGTTAAAACCCCAAAAGTCTGCAAGGTCTTTTAATTTAAGGTTTTTCCCTTACAGGGCTATGAACCCCTTTCTTCGGGCCCCCCCGCGACATTTTATTTTTTGTAAGCTTTTTTTTTTCCCAAAACAATTGAGGTTATCACATTTCACGACTTCCCGTTTTGTCTCAATTTTTTATAAATGATCCAACCCTCCCAAAATTTATTTTTTTAAAGTAAATTGGGAATTGTAAAATTTTCTAATGAAATATGCAGTTTTCCCCCGAGGAAGAGCTTTTAAAACAGTTGAGGCTTCCATCATATAAGTTTTCATAGTCTCACTCATCCAAAGCATAGATAATGAAGTAATGCAAGTCGAGCTTTTCTCCCCATAAGTAGTTTTTTGGTGTAACTTAAAACTTTAAATCCCGATTGTTATTGCAAACCCTAACATTTCCTAGTTCTTTTAAAAAAAGTAACCTACTTTTTCTTCGGGCTTGAATGTTAACATTGTTTTTTTCGCATTGTTAAGTTTGGAAAATGTCAAAGTACCATTGCTTTTTTTTGTGAGAAAAAACCCTAATAACCATCGGTATTTTAACTCGCAACTTTGGTCCCTGTTTTATCAATTTTTAAACCTTTTTTTTCTTCTGGATTCATTATTTAAAACCCAACACTTTGTAAATTTTTTCGGGGAGTGCGACCTTTTGGGTTCCGCAATCTTTTTTTTAAAGCAGTTCTAAAAACAAAGGACGGTTGGGGGTTTGTTATTGTTAAAAAACATTTTTTAAAACAAATTAAAATGATGCATTCAAAAAACGGGCGCAAAATATTTGTTGGGCCCCATACAATCTTAAAAAATATACAACTGATACTCTTGACATTGTTTGGACCCAGACCCCTTTTTTCATAAAAAGGTGACACCCCATAAGCAGAATTTCTTACCCCCCATTGAAAACGACCACATCAAGAAAGCGGGGGTTTAGTCACCCGATGCTTTTACAGACCAGTTAAAACTTTGCGTGTTTTGCGCATAAAAACTGGGTGGGGAGTGCGTATGTGATCATTTAAATCACCATATCCTTTGGGTGAGGTCAGGTACGATTCTTTTTCTATTACACCTTCGACGTTTTTTTATGAACTGAAAGCGCCATTCCAAAGACAAACCATTTAATCCACTGCAAAAAAAACATAGGCTTTTAAAGGTTTTGTAACAAATTTCATTTTTAAAACCCCAAAGACACTTTAAACAAAGTTGGTATAATCATGGCCAGGCGACCTTTATTTGGGGGCCCACAGAAAGTATAACTAGCTCATCCCCCTTTCAAAACTTTTTTTTCAGCCCAACTTTTCACCGGGGGTCCCTACAGAAAGCTTTAAAAAAGCATGGACAAAATTTATCTAGCACTTCAAAGGGGCCTAACTAGGGGGGAAATAAAAACGAATAAAGACTCTTTTTCGTACTTACTTTTGGTTTTGCTAGGTCCAAGCACAGGCAAGATCGGCATAATGTCCTTCTCGGCTTTGACGCAAAAAAAATACTTAGCAAATTTGGGGGACCCTTTTAATTCTACATTTGTTTCCCTTAAATTTTAAAAAACCCAAAAAATGTTTTACAATACGCAAGTCAAAAGTAACTTTGCTGTTGGGCCCGGTTTTTATACTCTGCCTTTGCCTCAGACTCCATGGAAAAATAAAAAAACATAATAATAAATTCTTATGCGGGAAATGAACAAAAGGGGTAAAAAAAAAACGACTAAATTCGACCTATTTAAACCCAAATAAAAAAACCCCCCAATTTAAGTCATCTAATCCCAAACCCAAACCCCCCCAAAGTTTTGAAACCAGAAAAGCTCGGGGCCTGTTCGCGATGACATGAATATGAAAAGACAGGCTTTTCTTGGTTTTAACTGGCCTGGATTTTGGTCTTTATTTTAAAAATTTTAACCCAACTAAAGAAACTAATTCCATAAGTCCCGGGCCTAAACCAACTACTTTGCTTGCATAACAAAAGCCACTACAAACCCCCCCAATTCCTGGAAAAGGGGTTCAGGCTTTACCAGTAATTTTTTTAAAAAAACTTGCAGATGACAAGCTTTTTTTTTTCCATGATTTATCGGCGGGGGGCATGGAGGGGGGAGGTACAAACTTTGGCTACTCCGCCCGTAATAGCCATCACATGATTTTTGCAAATCCTAGGGTGTTTAACCCCGCTAATGTGACTCCTTGCTCTCTAACATGTTTTGTATTTTGTTCGCTAGTGTCGTGTCTTCTAAAAATTTTTCGATTTTTTCTCTTATTTATTCACTTGAGTTGTAATTGGTCTCGGTAGTAGTTGCATTTATCTTGCTGATCTTTTTTGTTCAAAATCTTTTGTCTTTGTCTTATTTTTTCTTTAAATTGGGGCCCAAGTTGGGGGTCATCCCTCAAAAATTTTTTTTTTTTCCTTTTTATATGCTCATTAGTTCACCGTTTTGTAAATTTTGTTAATTCGCCTCTAATGGGTTTTTAAAGCATGATCAAGGGCCGTTATTTTTTCGCATGGGTGCGGTGAGTTTTTTATCTTTTAAAGCTGTTTCTTCTGAAAAAATGGTTTTGCTTCTATTTCATTTTTTATTTCATCGCCCCGGGTTTAATTCTTTGTTCCTTTTTTGTATTTGGTTAGTGTTGGGGTTCCGCATGTGTTTTTAAATTTTTGCAAGCATCCTATCTAATTTTGGTCTAACAAAACCAAGGCGATTTGATCTTTTTCAATAATCTTTGTATAATTGTAAACCCTTGGGTAAAAACTTTGATGGGTCTGGGTTTTTTGTAACCGAAAATTCCCTTGACGCCCCTTAAAAAAAAATGACATTTTAATTTAAAATCATTTGGGGCTATAAATGGAGGTTTTTGGCCAAAAATTTTTTAAAAAGCTCCCCACCGTATTTCTGTTATTCACGCCGCTTTTAGAGCGTGAGCGTTTTGTTCAAAGGGATATTTCCTCAGTCTCTCAGGGTCAAAAAATCATAATTTCTTCGCCTTTAATTCCCGCCATGTTTTTAAATAATTAACTTTTTTTTTTGTTTATAAAAAAAAAGTCACAAGAATGGGTTGATTCTTGACCCCTATGAAAGCTGAAAGAAACCCTTTGGGGTGGGGGGGAAATAAACGGAATATTACTGTTCCCAAATATCCATTACTATTTAGCAGATCAAATTCTTACTGTTAGATTTTTCCCGCCTAGGAGCGGGTGATTTTTATCGTGCCAGGGTCTGCACGGCTTATTTTAAAAAAAAATCGCTTAACAACAGACCAAAAACCAAAAATTGTCCCGAAATTTGGGGGGGGCAATCGTTAAGAAAATTTCTGTAAAACTTGAGGGGCAAGAAGTATTTTCTTTAAACAATGCAACTATTTTTAACCTATTTTGTCTATGGCTAACCGCAATGAAAGGGGAAAAACTTGGTTTCAAGGAATCCAATGAAAAGCACTAAAACTTGAATGGCCCGAACTCGCCCAGGGGGCTAAAAGCCAAAAAGGCTTTAGCTGTAAGTTATCTAGGAATCGCTTTTTTCCCTTCCCCTAGATTTTGGTTGTTAAAAGCGCATGCCCCCTACTTTTTAAGGAGCATTAAAAAACAGTTGTCATTGGAACTAACTTTTAATGATACAAAATGTTATCAAATCAAAAAGACACCGAAGCAAAGTACAGATTTTTGACATCTCGTTGAAAATTTGCGTTGTTAGCAACCTTTAAATTTGCAAAGCTGTTGGGGGTCAATTAATCCAAATTAGCAATTATTCGAAAACGTGGTATCATTCAACTTCCCAAAAGCAGGGAGACGCTATATGGAAATTTTTTGTTTTAGTGTCGCAGTAAAAACGCTTAAAAGGGATTTTTATGCGTGTGAAGTGGAAACCATTCGAGGGCAAGTGAAAATTTTTTAATCCAAAAATCGAAAAATACAAAGTAAATTGCGGGGAGTCCAACCAAAAATTTTGTAGCGGGTAGACCCTTTCATCATTTGACGAAATAAGAAAATTGTTTGGGGGGGGGGAGGGGGGAAGCCAAAAGCAACCCGCGTCTAAAGTCTACACTTTACAGTGTTAGGCTTGAGATTATTTAACATCAAAAAAAGGTTTATGGGTTGACCTAAGGGTCAACAGAGATAACATTGCATAGAAGTGGAGAGGGGTTTTAAAGACGTAAACATTAAAATTGAAAAAGAAAAAGAAGCTGATAAACCGCTTAATGTACATTTGTTTTTATTAATTGATGCACAGCTGAATATTGGAGATAGCAGATTACAAGAGGTAAGATACTAAATTATTTTTTCATTTTAAAAAAAGCATGTCTTTTAAAGGTTTATCCAAATGTGCCTACAGCACCGGAGATGCCAAGAGAAGAGATAGTAAAAAACCCCTAGCATAAAAACCTTCAGATTAACAAACATTACACAAATGCAACAAAAACTAGAGCAAGACCTTTAAAAAAATTTATAGCAAAACCAGACGAAGGTATTCTGCTGCCTTTAATGCTGTTACATTTTAATACTGGAGCATCGACTATAAGCGTTTGCATCAGCAGGAACGAGTGTTGGGTCTCTTAGCAACGGGCATAGGCGCACCCGCAGCTTTACCTCTAGGCGGTTTGTCTTTAGCTCTTGGCGTGTGTTCATTAGCTGTAATTTCTGCTAGCAAAAAAATAAAAACTAAACTCCAAAAGCACACAGCTATGGTTCAACTAATAACGGCTAAACTTAGCTCGTTTAAACTGACAAATAAATAAAGCGCTTGTTTACTCAAACATCACGGATGAAAAATTTAATCGTTACAGGCCCCATTTTGATGACTACAAAGACAAAAGTTTGATCTTCAAAGAAAGGCGAGGACAAGTTTTTCTCAACAGCCAGACCCCGAGCAGATAAAAAGGAATGCTTAAAAAAAGTAAAAAGAAACAATTTAAACTCTGTTCTAAACACTCACATTAACAACCCCCAAAAAAGGGGTTTTATACTTTTTGTTTATGAGTCCAAGCGCAAAAAGACCGTTGTATTGATTCTGATTAAGCCGTTGTATTTTTTAAATTTAAATAAATATGTTGGCTTAGAAAAGAACGACAGCATGGCTAAGATAATGAAGGACAAGACGAAAATTTTTTGAAGGAATGCTCGAGAGAGAGCGTTTATCAAGAGCACGAAATAATTTTGATTTAGAAGTTATTGACCCAACAAACGTCAGCAAGTGTTTTCAGCTATTTCTAAAGTTCCGGAAAACAACAATAGACCCGCCGTTTAAAGAAATGTTAGCTGTTTTAATCACAATTAACAATAAAGAAGAAAATCTAGAATCGGGGTCTCGACAAAACAACAACTATTCTTTCCATAACGTTTAACACCCTTGGCAGACAACTGCTTACACAGTTTGCGCCCCGCTAAAAAACTAAAAAAAGGGGCTCGGTTGGGTCAAGGCCAGTCTTAGAATAATTTTAAAACAGGCTAATTTAATGCACCGATTTAGAAAAGGCAACCCATTCCGCTCCCCCTAAGGGGGCTTTAAAAAGCTTGTAAACATAAGAAATTCAGACAAAAAATGTTTCATGTGGTTTCTTGCAAGCGCACATTCCCGAACACGAGAGAGAGTGAAAAAACTATGGGCAAAACCCCAAAGTCAATTTTCAAGGAATACCCTTTCCTTTTTAGTGTAACCAAATTGATCATTTGAAGAACAAAAAAACCCAAATAACTTTAATGTATACACAGGGGTGAGAAACAAATTGGGCGCCTTTTAAAGTGTCCAAGAACATCCAACAATAGGCAACCAGCCAAAATCAGGGGATTTACTCCTAATTTTTTCGCCAGCAGGCCCCCCCATTACACATTGAACGAACAATGAGTAACTAAGCAGAAAACTTCAAAAGACATGGCAAACAAAAAATTCGTAAAATGTTTAAAAGAACCACTTTCAAGCCGCGAGCGAACAAAGAAACTTGTAAATTTCTTTAGACGTAACAAAGACAGACTAACTAGGGCCCCCCCCCAGACAAAATTATTTTTAAAAACGGGAAAGGGTGCAACATTCTCCATCTAGTTTAAGCAACTTCGAATCGCCATTGTTCCTTATGGGGGCCCACGCCACAAAAAATTTCGAAAAACATCTTAAGAAAATCATCAAATTTTTCATTTCTTCTCTTTGTCAGGTCGGTGGCTTTATTCAGACCCCAAATTAAAAAGGGCCTAATGCTGCAAAATACTTCTTAGAACGCATGCGAAAGGGCGTAATGACTTTCAAATAAACTAAACTATCTGAAATCAAATGGCCCTAAGACCAACAACATTATGACCAGCCCCAAATGTTTTGGATTTGGGTTTAGGCCCCCAAAACAACGAAAAGAAATCCAAAAAAAGAGCCCAAAGATCCCAAAGCGGAAAGTTCAAGGAGCGGCGCAAAAAACAATGCAATCTCAACAAAAAGTATCCAAAGACAGGGAAGCCCCGTTTTCTTTCAAACTTCGAGGTTACGACCCCACCTTATAAGAAAGCAGGGCATGCCTTCAAGGTGTCTGCTTTGCACAGCATCAAAAAGTACAGTGCTTTAATCTGAAAACATGTCTTTTCTACACCAGCGCACATGATGGGTTTTATTAAGTCCTGGGTAGCCTTAAGCCTGCCCAAAACGGAAAAATTTTTTACTCAACTCTTGTTAGAAAAGGGGGTTTCCCTTAAAATACATGAACATTTGGGAAATTTGACGAAGATATACTTCCGCCTAAAGGGGCCCTTCTTTTCTAGTCTAGAGAAAGGGCCACGACTCCATACCAGCAGCTCAAAGCTTGGGAAAATTAGATTGTAAAACGATGGGGGGGCTATCATGACCCTATTAATGGGAGATTAGTTTTTTGGCGGGCGTTTTGAAAAAAAAGAAAGACCTCATAAAATTATACCGGATCCCGCGCATTACATTTCCGCCCGGATGAGTTGGGGAGCTTTCTTAAATTTACTGAGTACAGATTATTTATTGTCTGACCTACCAAAAAATTTCAATGATTTAAAAAGGGTGCTGGAGGGAAATTTTATGGCTCGCATCATTTCGTAAAGCAAAAAACAATACTTGGACATTAAAATTTCCCAGTAAAAAGTCTAAATTCTCATGTATTTTAATCAAACAAACTGTATGGTTGGGGTGGCGCAATCACTTCCTTCGTAACTTCAAGAGTACCAGGGACGAACAATATTCAAAAGGCTTAAAAATGGTTGGGGGATTTAAAAAGCCTGACAACAGGCGGGTTTTATTCT
Source organism: Conus ventricosus (assembly GCA_018398815.1). Lineage (NCBI taxonomy): Eukaryota > Metazoa > Mollusca > Gastropoda > Neogastropoda > Conidae > Conus > Conus ventricosus. Next base: position 10,886 of record JAFLJL010002018.1, read on the forward strand.
AAAATTGACTTAAAACCCAGAACTCCAGACCCAAAAGACTATCCATTAGCCAGAATCTAAAGAGATCCAAGAAGCCCCTAAACTTGTGCCAATCTCGGCAAAAAAATATGTCGTCATACACCTACATTTTATTTAGACATGGTTTAAAACAGCTTCCTCGCATAATGCTTTGACAAGAACAGTTCATGAAGCATAAAATTGAGACACTGACTAGAACCAAATCACAATGCTCAAAAACTTTTTTAAGCTGATAACACAGCTGTTCGGTAACATGAAATCCGCACAAGCGCAAAGATGTCAGATTGTCACCAAAGAACGAAGAAATTTAAGCTGATTCAAACCTAATTATCGGGACTTCAGAAATTTTTCAGACAGCTTTTTGCAAATGATGAAAAAAAAGAAAGTCAAATTAGACAAACCTATTATTGGTTTACTGTTTTAAATTATCAAGCTTGATTAGGTTCTTTAGACACTTTAAGCCCCACCTATCCAGAGACTTCACAGAACAGATAGTTGTTATAGATCCCTACTGAAGAATCTATAAGACTGAATGGAAGTACTAAAAATGCGGGATGTAGATACACTGATTACCCTAAAGTCCCTTGCATTCAACTAACAAAGTTTTAGAAAGATGAAGATGAATTTCTGAAAGGTGATTAAGAGTATGTTGTTTAAGTCAAAATGTACAGTTTCGAGCCAGAAAAATCATTAAGAAGCAAGGGATATCCGCACGTTGGCACAAACAATCACAGACAATACAAAGAAGCATTTTGCAATAAGACTTTCATCAGACACGTAAACTACGACTAACTACAGAGACAACACAACGTTGTAACAAAGACATTAGATAGAAAAACACAAAACGGGTGTTTGTAATCCAGGTTTTCATATGCAATGGCACGGGAACCGCATAAACAAGGTTTTATATTTTCATCACTTTATTAAGATCAATCATAGCTTCTCCTTCATTTAAATCTTTTCTCATGTTTGCTTGAGAGATTCGAATTTTTTTTATATTCAAGATATTCTTTTTCCCATTGGGGTTTGATGTAGTGATCTGATATTAGCATGCATTGATAACCTCAAAATGTTCCTTAATAGCATACACCCGAAATGATTCCGTATATTTCAAGGTCTCTCTTACCATTCTGTTTCGTCTGGCTTCTTCTGCCTCCATTTTAAACCAAATATGTTTACAAATTAATTAAAGCGGAACTGTGCTGGGGAATTATCGCTTTCTCTTTCACAAAGTCTTTGAGGAGCGGTGTTTGTTTGTCTTTCTCGCAATAATACAGGGCGACATCTTACAATTCTTTTTTCATAGGGCAACACCCAAACGGATCGTTGCCCTGATGCAGTGTCCCCTCTCTTCTCCGTAATAAAGTACCTACTTTTAAACCAACAGTAATAGTTGCCGATGAGTCTCCCCCCCAACAACATTATTGTTTTCTTTTGATTCTTTACGGTTTTAGGCCTTTAAATTCTCATTATTCTGCGCGCAAAACGAGGGAGTCTCTAACCATTCTGGTTACGAAATTGCATAGCCTCATGATACTGTAGGAAAAGCTTTCACTAACGTTTTTAAAGTTCAACTAAGCCTGTGATCTGTGACCCCGAATGCCTCTTTAATGGTACCTATGTTTTAACAATAATTGATCACTTGCCCTTTAATTCTTTTCCATCATCGACTTGAATCATGCGAGAAATTATGCCCTCGTGGTAATCATTGTATGGCAACACAACAGCAGAGGCACTCTTTGTTAACGTTCTGCTCTTGTCTGAAGCCATGTCAAGACTGTAAGTGCGTACTTAAATCTTTCGTCTAATCTATAAGAGGTAAATAAGAAGACCATTGAAGGGTCGTTGGAGTTGTGTTCACAATGCGGTCTCTGATTCGTTGGGCCAGGAAATAAATTGCCAAATCGTGTTTAAAAACCTTCCTTTGCTGTTGTCACTGACTCCCGCTGCTTGCTTACTTTTTAATTGCTGTGGCCCTTCCAAATCCTTGGGCGAAAATAGATTTGTTCATTTTTTATTCAGCCAATATATGCGCAACAAATACACACGCAACCACGACAAAACCCATTCTGCATCTTTTGTTTCTATGTTGAAAATCACTGATTTTGGTGGGGGCAAGTCGACCGTTGCCTTTACTAGATAATTCTTTTATTGCTTGGTCAACATTTTTAAATGTAAGCGCATCCCCGTCTTTCGGGTGTCATATAAAATTACTGCTAAGCTCTGCCTTCATAGCGTCTTGTGAGCGCTAGTCTCCATACTTGTAGCCTTTTTTCCGCCGCATTCCCCATTACTAAATGCAAATTACTGCCAAACAAGCCTCACACGCGCCGCTATCATATGCGAAAAGCCATTTTATAAATGTATTTTTCTACATATTATTTGTCTGAATATCCTTGCTTACTAAAAAAATCTTCGTCAACCGAAGCTCAATGATAGCAATCACTTTGCTGAATCCTCAAAGTCTAGTTTGCCAAATCTGCGTTAATTCTTACAAGCTTTTACAAGCATTGATACCTACACTTAGCCCCAAATACAGCAGAATGGAATACAAGTTGGCAAAGTTTTTCGGTCCATTTTTAAAAATACATAATATAATTAATAAAAACTGAACAGTGATACACTACAGCTACAGGGGGCCAAACCTTCCTGAACTTATGAATGACCAAGTTGATGATCAAGCTATTATGCCCAAAAAGGAGAGGTTGTATTCTTTGGCAGCATGTGGGAAAACAAAACAGTCCTCGGAACTGAATTCAGCATTGAACAATTTCAACAGATGTCGCCGCAAGACATTATAAAGAATCATAACGGGTATGAAGCGCAGCTGGGGTCGAAAATTTGGTAAAAAGTGTGGGGCAAACGGCTCTTAGTTTGTACACTAACTAGTCAGTAGATTTGCTCCCATTGATTCTGAACAAGATCTTACGTAGATTTAACGCAAGATCCAGTTTTAAAAAAGACATTAGAGTCCTAGGGTGTGATTTATATTACAGATTTGGAACATTGTTATCGCCGTTAATCATGGGATTAATTACTTTTAATCATAAGATTTTATTTCCCTTCAAAATGAACGTCTGGAAAATCAGCGAATCAGAATCAGGGGGAAAAAGTAACCAAGCCAGAAATCAGCAGAAAACCCACTGAACCGGGTGGGGACCAGTGAAAAGAACCTCATCCTGGGCGTGTTAAAGCAGGAAAAAAATTAGCAGAGTGGAACAGACAAAAAAAATTAATGTTACAGAATATAACTCATCATGAAAACAAAAACCCCCACCGCCAACGCCAAACAAGTTAATTCAATGCCCGCTATAAAAACTCCATGTGAACAAGACCTACAGCACCAAAGTCTTCATGGAATTTTGAACTTAAAACTGTTGCCTTTTTTTGGCGCCCTTGCTGTGCTGCGGGGCTGTTATTACGGTATAAAATATATAAACAACGCTGGCAAAAACAAGAGCCCAAACAATCTCCACCGCTAAATACAGAAGCCGAACACAACTGCACGCCAAAAACCGCCAATAACAAAGCATCATTTGATCCATTTGAAATGTAATTAATATTTAAGACTTAATTTTAAATTTTTTTAATAAAAATAGATCATGGCGTATTATAAAATGATAAAGTAAATAAAAAAGACATGGAGTCTAAAAAAGACATTTCCATAGACCAGAATGTAATCAAGGGCGTTTGCTTCGGAGTAAGACCTTCCTTAAGATCTATGCAGAGAACGCTGAGCAAGACACCTCAACGATGACACGTTTTTGAGGCGTGTGTGTACTATATTAGACATCTACTATTTAAGTTTAAAAACATAGCTTGTTTTTTTTTTTTGATAATTATAAGATACTTAAATAAAGAATTGGTTGAAACTTAGAGGATGCTTAGCTATGATCTTAGGTTAATTTGGTAAGAACTTGAGGATGACTTGGGGTGACTTAAAGATGACTTTAAGTAAGAACTTGAAAAATAACTTGAGGATGACTTGTGAATAACTTGAGGATGACTTAAGAAGAACTTGTGAATGACTTAAGGATTGACTGTGAATGACTTGAGGATAACTTGTAAAGGACTTGAGGATGACTTGTGAATGACTGAGGATGACTTAAGTGTGCGTGCGTGGGGTGGGGGTGGGGAGACGTGCGTGCGTGGGGTGGGGGTGCGCAGGAGTTCCCCTCCTTATGTCCGCCCCATAGCAAGAAACGGGCAGTACTGTAGCCCCTTGCTACTATAAAAGGCGTTCACCGCATGAACGGTTATTTATAGCAAGGCGGATTTTACCGCAGCCCTCTTGCTGCTAAAATAAGGCGTTCACGCATGAACGGCTATTTATAGCAAGGCGGATTTTACCGAGCCCCTTGCTACAAATAAATAGGCTTTCCCAACCGCATTGAACGTTATTTATAGCAAAACGGATTTTACCGCAGCCCTCTTGCGCTAAATAAGGCGTTCACAGCATGAACGGCTATTTATAGCAAGGGGATTTACCGCACCCTCTTGCTACGAAAATAAGGCTTTTCACAGCATGAAGGGCTATTTATAGTAGCAGTCAGCAAGGCTAACTTCCCCCGCAGACCTCTTGCTACGAAAATAAGGCGTTCACCACATGAACGGCTATTTATAAGAAAGCAGTCAGCAAGGCTAACTTCACCGCAGATTCCCTCCCACAACAAAGAGTTTCATTATACTTTCCTTCTTGCAAAAAAAAAGTTTATACCACACCCCTCCTCACCCGCCATGTCTCATTTGGGTTTTTTTGATCTTGAAACATTGTTTGCGCCTTTCAAGGCAGTGACCCATAATCAGAGCATGATGGATTTTTTCTTTCGCCAAGTTTTAGAAAAAAAAAGCACCACTTGTAAAAATGGAATCATTTCGTCAACAGTCGAAAAATTATCAAAGCCATCAACATCTCTTTCAGTAATATTGCCTAAATCTCTTTCTAAATCTCTTTGTAGAACCGACAAGCTTCAAGGTAGCTGTGGTATTCGTTAAGGTTAGTTCTCGTTTTCTTTCTCCCCACCATCCAAAACGCAATACTGCTCTTGGTTTAAAAGGTAAAAAACAGCGCTCACCTAATTTTCTTTTTTATATATACTCCATCTTAAGCTTGTAGTATTGCATATGATCCTCCATAACAAGAAGTTGTTCCTCTGTAAACAAAGCACTTTCCGTCTCCATTGGAAGCCATGGCTAAAAGGGCCGGCTCTTTTGCCGGCGTGTAGTGTTGACGTGGAGTGCCACGTAGCAGTCTAAGAATATTCGCAAACATTTGCTGACGCAATAATGGGCAAGTTGCCCGCAGCGCACTTGGCCGGGTAAGAGACGAAACGCAAAAAAATAAGCTCGCGAGGCATGGTTTATTGATTTTTGGCCACAACATGGGAAAAGACGCACAGTTGCAAAACGAGCCGCCCGGCCTGCGCTGTTTTTCTATCTAGCCTTGCATACGTGTGTGTGTGTAGTGTGTGGGGTTGGGGTGTGTGTACGTGTGTGTGCGTGCGTGTTTGTGTGTGTGTATGTTTTTGTGTGGTTTTGTTTGTGTGTGGGGTATATATAAAGTTGTAGCTGATTCCATGTCTCCGCAAAATTTTAATCTATAAAGCTGTTGAAAAAGCATTTGTGATTCAAAAACTTTTCTAACTTAGAATCCGCACTGTCTTCTAAAACTGCAGCTATATTTTGTGACACCCCAAGTGCTGGGCAGGTGGGCCGGCAACAAGCAATTAAAAGCTTACACCGCCCTGACAGAGTTGACAGTACTGAAAAGAGACCGTGGAACAGACACCGTTTGTATATGAAGCGCGTTCAGTCACGGATGCTTTTTTTCCCCACGTTACTCTAAAGGGGCGTTGTCAGTCCCGCTACTTTCCCTACGCTACTCTCTGAAAACTTAGTAAATTAGTATTAAAAAAAGGATAACCCTTGCACAGTATGTTTGTTTGTAGATAATCGTTATTTTTGGTTATTGACGTCTTAAATTGTCAGAGAACTATAAAACCTTAATTCTGGGCCACTTTCGCCCGAAAACTGGTTGAGGGCGAAAGTGGCCCAGAATGAAGGTTTTATAGTTCTCTCCGTGGTACGTGGGATCCACCAAGAACCTCAAGAAACGCTGGCAGGCCACAAAAGTGATGTCAAGCTGAAGCGTACCACAAGATGCAAAATGTCAAACACGTACATGCCAGTGACCACCCTAAAGACCCTAGCGCAGACTTCCTCTTCATTGTACCGGTTGAGGCTGCAAAAAAGAGAAAACCCAAATCCTGAACAAGAGATCTTCTGGCAGGGGAATCTGGGGACGCTCTTCAAGGGTTTGAACCAAAGAAAAGACTTAAACGCTGGACTACGATAACAGAATCCAGTATTGATGTATCTCGGTGTGTGGGGCTTTATGCTTTTTGCATTTTGTGTGTGTGCGCACATGCACGCACGCGCTTGCGCTGGGCTGCGATGCAGAATCCAGTATTTAATGTTTCTCTGGTATGTGGACTTATGCATTTGTGTATATGCACACACACACACACACGTGGGTGGGGAGGGGGGAGAAAGAGAGAGAGGGGGGTGTATGTGTGTGGAAGAGAGAGAGAGAGTGTGTGTGTGTGTGTGTCTGTTTGGATGCATGGATAATAATATGTGTGTGTGTGGGGTGTGTTTGTGTGGTGTGGGGTGTGTGTGTGTGTGTGTGGGGGTGTGTGAGTGTGTAGTGTGTGCGTGAGTGTGTGAGAGAACGTGAGAGAGAGTGTGTGTTTGTGTGTGAGGTGTGTGTGTGTGAGTACTAATTTAAAGGGGTAATGCCCCTAAGTGCAACCCGGTGGGTTGTTTGGGGTTTGCTCAGCCAGCTTTATGAATATTTGTGATTTTAGTCACAGTCTTGGAATGTTTAATTCATGCAATCATGTTCCATTTTATGAGATCGGTTAACCGTAACAGTGTTTGACCTTTTAATGAGTTCTGTTGGGGTTGCTTCTTTTTTTATTTGTTTCATTCTTCATTTGGCACATCACAGTGCAGTCCCTAGAAAGGTTTTTTTAAACCGAAAAAATTGGGCTAATAAAACTCCAAAACTACAGTGGGTTCCTGTTTTAAATTTTTTCTTTATTTACAAACAAACCAAAAGGAACCCACGTGGCAAAACGTCGGGGCGGCATTAGAGGAGGATTATTACTGAAATTTTCTGTCAAAAGACGTCATCCTCCAGTCCAGCCCCCGTCCCGTGCCGTAGATAGAACTGGAGCCCTGGACAGCTGACTTACAGCATGCCTACAAGAATTTGGAACGGAGCACACTGAGGGAAAAGTTTCTCCACCAGTGTGAGACAAGGAAGGTGATCCCAAAGGGACTTCAATTGAGATTGAACCTGGCACTGAAACCCAGTGATGTAAAGTTACTTGACTCAATACAGGAGTGTTAACAGCTGCTAGCACTGATGTCCTCAAAAAAATCCATGCAAGGCCACCGTCAAACAAAGAACACTACCAACGTGCCGAACAACTTCAGTCACAAGGCAACTCACAGTTTGGACCAAAGCAGTAAATCAGGGGGGGATACATCATGCCAGGCAGGGTTGCAGAAGGATTAACGAAGAAAAACCAAGAGACACAACGTGAAGCTGGGGTGAACTTTCAAGAAATGAACAACAACCGTATCACCCCAGGACACAGATAGAGGGTCCATACAGATCCAACTTCAACCCCGGGGTACTCCTCTCGCTTCCACTGCCCAGTACCAGGGTCAACCAAGACAAACAGAATAGCAAACTACGGAAAGGGAACCACAGAGTGGGAAAAGCAAAAAAAAAGAGAATGCACGGACAAACAGACACAGCGCAAAAAGAGGACTAATAAGCACTATACACCAACTGAAGAAGACTTGGGAAGATTTGACCCTGTGGTTTCTGGTGGACAATTTCGTCCCCACTCGAAGTCAGATAGAGATTTGGGCCCCATGTCAAAGTTCTACTGCCCCCACACCTAAAATGCCCATTGATGTCTCCGACCAACTCAACGGGATTTAAGAATTTTTAGAAAGGATGAGAGTGCACAATTTCTTTGAACTCAAGAAGCGAGACAAAGGGAAACAAGAGAGATCAACCAGGAAAAGCATGACGAGGGAAAAATACATTAAAAGACCATGGCACGTGCCTACGGAGAGAGCAGCTCCAAAAGGCAACCCGGAACTGGAGAGCTTCCTTGCTGCTTGTGAAAGGGATTTTCTCAATGTGAACAAACGGCGCAGGATCCGAGACAATCTAACACCAGGGCAGAGAACAGCAGTCAAGGAGCTCCGGGATCTTCCAAAAACCCCACGGAGCAGCAAGCAGATATGCCCACAAGTCAGGAGTAACAGTCATAACGTCTTGGAAGAAGATGACAGAATTTTCAAAGAGACAATTATGATGCAACAAGTACGCCTCCAAAGAGGACCCAACAAAAGACGTCATCAGCACGGTGAACGACTGGGCAACAAAATGGAGCAGAAAGGGAGCCATAGATGACAACATCGTGAGGTATGTTACCAAAACCGAAGACGCCCATCCGGCGAGATGCCAAACCTCTGGTTAAGGGCCCACAAGAACAGACCATACCCCTACAGACTACTACTTTCCGTAGTGGGACACCAGTGCAACCCCTGTCAAAGGTTGTCCAACAGGCGATCCAAAATTTTACGGCTCACCTCCCTTACCAAGTGATTGACACAAAGGAGTTTTTCTTCGAAAACTGGAGGAGATAAAAAACACTCTCACACCACTACCGCCGGAAGCTTGTCTAGCAGTCTGTGAAGTAGTCGCATTATACCCAAGTGTCGACAATTCTAAAGGGAATACCACTGTGGAGAAGCAACTAGAACTCCACCCATCTCCCTTGAAAAAGCCTAAGACTGCATTATGGAAGCACTACAGGTAGTTCTACAAAACAACAGCTGTTCTTACACTGATGGGGAAGAGCCACCCACTTCGCAGCCCCAAACTCAGGGACTGCGATGGGCCCTGCCACGCATGCGATTACGTGGGTGTGTTTATGGGAGAACTTGATCAAAAACTGGGGAACAACATCCTATCCAGCTGCTATCTTTCCAGAACCAGGGGAGAATGACGACAAGCCAAAACATCTGATTGGACGCGCTTTAGAGACGACGGATTCACAATTCTTCCCAAGGCAGAGAATGTTGCAGAATTTGCAGAATTCCTTCAGACCCTACACCCTGGAATTGAATGGACAATACAATCTGGGAAAAAAAAAGGATTACCTGACCCCTCAATTACCATAACGACAGAAGGCAGGATTGCTCGGATGTGTTTTCCAAGAATAGCAAAATCTACCTTCCCCCATTCTCCTGCCATGCCCCATCTGTTTTCAGTGGCCTTGCTGTAGGCATCGGCACCCGACTCAGGGTGTTGATATCGGATGATGCTACCCTGGAGAGGAGGATGGAGGGAAAATGCCAAGTACCGACTATGGCGGCTGGAAGTGGACAAAGGCTCTGCGGGACATTAAGAAAGGAGCCCAGAGGAACAGGCAAGAGCTTCTAGCCGAAAAACCCCAAGAAAAGAGAAAGAAGATCGCCTGATCACCACGATGACCAAGAGTACCCTCAAAGTCAGCTATCATCCAGAAAAACCTTCACCTTCTACATGCCAACCCCCACCAACGCGGAAAATCTTCCCAAGAAACAAGATTGTGGCTGCAGACAGGAAGTGCAGGAACCTGGACAAATGTACATGCCGACAGTTCCCAAAAGAACCCCCACACCTACCCAAGATGGCCCCCCTGGGTTTCTTCCCATGCCATAAGTTGACACATGCCGTCACTCAGAAAAAACAGAGTGTTTTGTTTCTTTTTTCTCCCGGGATGGCCGCAGTGGAGAATAAGGCAGCACATTACATGCGAAACCAATATGGCATCTAATCTCTTGCCGGCTGCCGTCAGCATCCTGACCTGTGGTACGTGGGATCCACCAAGAACCTCAAGAAACGCTGGCAGGGCCACAAAAGTGATGTCAAGCTGAAGCGTACCACAAGAGCAAAATGTCAGAACACGTACATGCCAGTGACCACCCTAAAGACCCTAGCGCAGACTTCCTCTTTATTGTACCGATTGAGCTGTCAAAAAAGAGAACCAACTCCTGAACAAAAGGGTCTTCTGGCAGGCGAATCTGGGGACGCTTTTTCAAGGGTTTGAACCAAAGAAAAGACTTAAACGCTGGACTACGATACAGAATCCAGTATTGATGATTTTCTCTGGTGTGGACTTTATGCTTTTTGCATTTTGTGTGTGTGCGCACATGCACGCACGCGCTTGCGCTGGGGTGCGATGCAGAATCCAGTATTGATGTTTCTCTGGTATGTGGACTTTTTGCTTTTGTGTATATGCACACACACACACACACGTGTGTGTGGGGAGGGGGAGAAAGAGAGAGAGGGGGGGGTATGTGTGTGAAGAGAGAGAGAGAGTGTGGTTGTGTTTGTGTCTGTTTGGATGCATGGATAATAAATGGGGTGTGTGTGTGTTGGTGTTTTGTGTGTTGTGTGTGTGTGTTTGGGGTGTGTGGTGTGGGAGTGTGTGAGTGTGTGCTGAGTGTGTGAGAGAACGTGAGAGAGAGGTGTGTGTTTGTTTTGTGAGGGGTGTGTGTGTGAGTACTAATAAGGAGTAATGGCCCTCTAAGTGTCAACATGGTGGTTGTTTTGGGGTTTGCTCAGCCCGCTTTTTGAATATTTGTGATTTTAGTTTCACGTCTTGGAAAGTTTAATTCATGCAATTCATGTTCCATGTATGAGATCGGTTAACCGTAACAGTGTTTTGACCTTTTAATGAGTTCTGTTGGGCTTGCTCTTGTTTTATTTGTTTCAATCTTCATTGGCCACATCACAGTGCAGTCCCTGAGAAAGGTTTTTAAAACCGAAATATTGGACTAATAAAACTCCAAAAACTACAGTGGGTTCCTGTTTTATTTCTTCTTTATTTACAAACAAACCAACAGAGAACCACGTGCAAAACGTCGGTGCGGCATTAGGGAGGATTTATTACTGAAATTATATATATATATATATATATATAATATATATATCATGAAATACGGGCTGGTACACCCCATGGGGATGCTACTTTAAGGCTGTTATGAGCTGCAACCTGTAGTCCTAATTTACCTCTGTTCAGGAGCAGTTATGTCCCTTGATATCTTAATGGAGTGTCCTGCGCGTGCCCGTACCCATCGTCAACACCCGCCGCAGGGCCCCCAAGGGTGGTACAGGACTGCTCTAAAGGCGGGTGAAGACAGTGCTTCTCTGGGTCCTCCCCGCACCTTCGGGTTTCTTTTTCTTCTTTCTATTATATTATACAATAAACTAATAAATTTCCCAAAGGAAAAATACCGAGCAACCATTCCAGCAACTTACAGAGCACTTGGTGTTGCAATGACTGCAAGAAATATTCAATTATAAACAAAGCTTGCTCTTATGTCTTAGATTGAAGAAATATGGGGAGGTAAATATTCATATCTGCAGTGGTCGATAATTCTGTCTAACTAACAGTATGTGCTTGAGTGGGTGAATGGGGAAAAATAAAAAAAAATGCTTTTCAAAATGAGCCTTTAGCAAG
>JAFLJL010002019.1:0-5000 GCA_018398815.1 Conus ventricosus
GACGCTGGATTATAGAGTTTTAGTGCAAAATCCTAATGGGGTGTGGCCTCATGACCTTACGTGGATTATAGAGTGTTTTAGTGCAAAATCCTAATTGTGGTGTGTGGCCTCATGACGCTTACGTGGATTATAGAGTGTTTTAGTGCAAAATCCTAATTGTGGTGTGTGGCCTCAGACGACGTGAAGGGCAAACTTATTTGGTGTGGCCACAGTTCCGTTCAGGCGACAGGGGACACGAACATACTGACGCCTGTGGGCCCCCTACACTAACAGCAGCACCGTATCCTTACAGCAGTCCTAAACAAAGCATTTTGCGTTTTTTATTGTCGGCACTTTTGTCGCTTAGACTACACACAAATACCTGTATTGTAATTAATGCACCGAGTGCGGAATCCACCGCCAAGAAAGGGTCTTTTAGAATATAATGCGATTTCTGTAATGAAACACAGTAATGAAGACACATCTCCACCCTTCACACACACACACACACACACACACACACACACACACACACACACACACACACACACACACACAACACACACACACACACACCACGCACGCACGCACGCACGCACGCACGCACGGAAGTACGCACACACACATACACGCACACACGCGCGCGCGCACGGACGCACGCACGCACGCACGCACACACACACACGCACGCAAGTACGCACGCACACACACATACACACACACACACACACACACACATACACACACGCGCGCGCGCGCGCACGCAAGTACGCACGCACACACACACACACACACACACACACACACACACACACACACACACCAACACACACACGCACAACACGCACACACACACACACACACACACACACACACACAACACACACACACACACAACACACACACGCACGCGTGCGCGCGCGCGCAGCAAGTACGCACGCACGCACACACACACACACACACACACACACACACCACACACACACACACACACACACACACACACACACACACATGATGACTTGACGGAAAGGTGGAGGGAAGGGAAAGGGGGAGGTGGGGACTGCTGGCATGATGCTGCTTATAATTCACCGACAGCAAATGAATAGCAAGCGATTTCAAAATCACTTTGCAAACAGTTATTACCCTAGGAAAATCAGTTGTTACCCTAAGGAAAGCAATTGTCACCCTAAGGAAAGAGTTGATTCAGTTGTTACCCTAAGGAAAGGAGTTGTTACCCTGAGGAAAGCAGTTGTTACCCTGAGGAAAGCAGTTGTTACCCTAAGGAAAACAGTTATTACCCAGAGAATTCAGTTATTACCCCAAGAAAACAGTTATTGCCCTAAGGAAAACAGTTCTCACCTTAAGGAAACAGTTATCACTTCAGGGAAATCAGTTATTACCCCGAGAAAACAGTTGTCCACCCTAAGGAAAACAGTTATTACCTAAGGAAAACAGTTATTACCCTAAGGAAAACAGTTGTCACCCTAAGGAAAACAGTTATTACCCTACGGAAAACAGTTTTTACCCTACGGAAAACAGTTTTTACCCCTACGGAAAACAGTTTTTACCCCAAGGACAACAGTTATCATCTAAGGAGACAGTAGAAGAAAACTCGTGGAGAGCGTGGCAGCAAGAGAGTCCTCAGAAGAGAAGCCCCCTTCAAGCAAGTGTTTCGGCCCTTATCTCCTGACACTCTAGGGGGTTGGGCCACACCCGGTTCATGACTCCGGGTGTCCCTCTGCTGCCCTTTTTTTTTTCCCCATCTTGGGACGAGCCATGGCTGGGATTCGAACCCATGACCCTCTGGACATGCTCATTTTCTACTTAATGACTCGCGCTTTAACCACTGAGCCACAGGGACACCTGATATTTGTAGGGAAATTAAGCCTTATGAAGTTCACTTTTGTTCCTCCTTGACCAGATCCAGCTTGAACACCTCTCTGCCGCTTCTGCCATTGCTTTCAGGGCTCTGGTTTTTTCCTTCCCTGCAACTGAGAGCTGTTTCATGAGGCTGTATGCAGACGTTCCTACAAATCCCCTAGCTCCAATTTCTGCAGTGAGGACTTTGACCTGATAGCCTTCTCTCCTCAGGCTGTTTGCCAGATCAGCATACTTTTCAGTCTTGTAGATTTGAGCTGCCTCCATTCTGTTCTCATATGGCACCGTGAGCTCGATCATGATCAGCTGCTTGGTTGACTTAGAGTGGACTACTATGTCTGGTCTCATGCCACTCTTGCTGATGATCTCTGGGTGACTCTTCCATTCTGGGAGGTCTGCAGTGCACTCCCAGTCATCTGCCCCATCCAGCAGACTCTGCCTGCATGTTTCGAGTGGCACTGTTGTTCTTGGCCATGATTTGCTGCCTCCTGCCGTGAAGAATGTTGCGGGTGCTTTTGGAGTCCTGATTCTCCCTTTTGTGGTGTTGGTACTAGCCCAGACTACTTGTACAATCTCTTTGAGCACTTGGTTGTGCCTCCATGTGTACCTTCCTTGAGCCAGGGCTACTTTACATGAGCTTAGAACATGCTCCACTGTTTGTTTTTCATGGCAGAGGGGGCATGCAGGATCGTCTGTTTTCCCCACTTCACCAGGTTTGCATTTGAGGGCAGAAGGTCATATGCAGATCTGAGAATGAAGCTGATCCTGAGAGGGGCCATGTGCCAAATGTCATTCCAAGTTAGACTTCTTTGGAGTGCATTCTCCCACGTTGTCCATTGCCCTTGCTGGCTCTGCTGGACTGCTTTTTGGAGTCTTTTTTGGTCTTCTTCTTTTCTCATCTCCTGAATCATCATGTCTCTTTTGGCTTTTCCTTTGGCCTTTGACCACCATTCAGTTTTGGTCACCCCCAGTCCTTGTCTGTTGGTCTGTGTGTGTCCTGTTATTTCTCTGATCTTGAGACTTTCTTTTGCAGAATCCATCGCCTCTTGAACTTTCCATTTTCTGCCTGTCTTCAGCTGGGGCTTGATTGCTTCTACCACCTTGTCTCCTGAGTCCTCCAGCATGCTTTGAAGTCTGATCTTCCCTGCTTTGTATTCCTCCAGGATGGATTTCAGTGGTAGTTTGAGCTTTGCTTGGCGACAGTACAGCGCGATGTCAGTCAGACAGGGTGGGACACCAAGCCATTTCCTTGTGAACTTGTTGATTTTGGCTTCCATTGCCTCCACTATGCTGGTGCAGATGTCGTATATCATCAGAGGCCATAGGAGCTTTGGTATCAGCATGAACTGCAGACACCAGACCTTGTATTTGCCAGGGAGCCCACACTGGTCAATGGTCTCCAAGCCTTCTTCCGCCATCTGCTTGGTTTCTTTTGCTCTTTGTGTGTCTTTCAGCGTATCATCATACCATCTTCCAAGGCTCTTGACTGGTTCTTCTGTGACTGTTGGAATGGCCTGATTGGCAACACTGAAGACCACAGATTTCGGCCACTTTTCCTTTCCTCAGTGAGAGACTCCGTGATTTCTTTGGCTTGAACTTCATTCTGGATGAGGCAACTATGTCGTCCAGCTTCTCCAGCACATGACGTGTCTCGTCTTCTCTGGATGAAATCACTGTAGTGTCATCCATGAAGGCCTTGAGAGGAGGCATCTTGTATCCATCGCCAAGGTCTGTTTGTCTCGCGTTGTTTGTTGCTGCTTTCAAGATGAGTTCCATTGCCAGCACGAACAGTATCGGGGAAATTGCACAGCCCATTGCAATGCCCACTTCCAAGTTGATCCAATCAGTTGTGTACTCCTTGGTAGAGAACCGCATTGAGAAGCCATTGAAGTACTTCTTGAGCATGTCGCGGATGTTCTTTGGCACATGGTACATCTCAAGAGCCAACTGTATCATCTCATGGGGCACAGATCCATATGCGTTTGCCAGATCAAGCCACACTACGTCCAGGTCTCTCTTTTCTGTTTTTGCTTTTTGGATTGCGTCCCAGATCATTGTGGCGTGTTCTACACAGCCAGCCACGCCTGGGATGCCACCTTTTGGACTGACACATCCAAGTACTTGTTTTCCATCAGGTACTTGGTCAGCCTTGCTGCCATGACAGAGAAGAAGATTTTCCCTTCGACGTTCAGTAGTGATATTGGCCTGAACTGGCTGATGTCACTTGAGTTTTGCTCTTTGGGGATGTACACACCATCTGCCGTCATCCACTGGCCGCTGATCTTCTGGTTTCTCCAAGCCGATCGCAGCAGCCTGTGGAGCCACTCCAGCACCTTGGGACATTTCTTGTAAAGCTGGTAAGGTATTCCGTTTGGCCCTGGTGATGATTTGGCTCTGGCTTTGTCGACCACCTTCTTGATTTCCGCCAATGTTGGAGGCTTGCCATTGAACTGTTCCTCAGGGTTGGTTGGCCACACCAGACCTTGAATGTCGAGTGGTGCTTTGCTCTGTGAGTCAGAGTATGTTTTCCTCAGATGCTGCTCAAGAACTCCTTTGTCCACACTTAGGGTCCCAGATTTTGGCTGCTCAAACAGTGTTCTTGCAAACTGGAAGGGGTCTCTGAAGAAGCGCTCTTGTGTCTTCTTCTTTTGCTCTTCCTCTTCCTCGCAGATTCCGCTTTGCTGAGGGCGCTGTGTTTTTCTTTCAGGTCTTCCCACAGTTTTTCCAAGCCTTGTTTTTCAGCTGGCAGTGCGGTCTTCATTTGCTTCTTGAGGTTGTTCTTTTGGACTCTGATCTTGTCCATCTTTTCTTGGCGTCTGGATTTCTTTGGAGGTGTTTTCTCTTTGGGTAGTTTTACTCTATAGGCGTCTCTACATGTGGCATACACAATGTCCCCATATGTGGCTAGTTTGTGTTCCAGGGTGCTTTTCCCTATCAGTGCATCGAGTCTTTGGACGATTTTTGCATCCAGTTTCTCCCAATCTTCAGTTTCGTTTGCTCGTGGCAGGTTGAGTTTCAGGCGCCTGGCATCGAGGGCCTGTGCAAATTCCTCATCCGAACCAACAGCGTGGATGTCCTTGGCACTGTGGTTTAAATCCTGGCCTTGGTCTTCCGACGTCTTATCTGCTGATGCAGTGCGC
>JAFLJL010002019.1:10000-17500 GCA_018398815.1 Conus ventricosus
AGATGAGGAGGTTCTGGGTGTAGTCTCTGCACGAGAGAAAAGGCAGAGAGATGAAGAGAGGAGGGGAAGAATGAACAGAGGGAGAGAGAGAGAGAGGGTTCTGAGTGTAAGCTCTGCAGGAGAGAAGGGCAGAGAGAGATAGAGAGAGATGAGGAGAGAGGAGAGAACCAAGTTGTAGCATTTAGCACCGTAGATAGTCTGCAGAGGAAGGACTAAAGAGGGATGTGGAGAGAGAGAGTTGCTAACTAATGAAGAGAAAAAGAAAGAAAAGAAAAGGAAAAGAAAGCAACCATGTCCATTTGATAGAGCAGACTAGAAGAGAGAGAGAGAGAGTGCAATGCGTTAATGCAGGAAGAAAGAAAGGAGAACAGATCGATGTTGATAGTCACTGTTCCATCTGAACCGGGGGTTCGACCTCATACCTGGCAGCGTCACTTCGTCAAGCAGAACCACAGACCAACCCAGTGCCAGCAGTCTAACCTGACCAGGTGCCAGCAGATCAACACCAGTGCCAGCAGTTGTGTCGTGCTTGTGAAAGTGACAGTGAAAAGAAAAAAAAAGAAAAGAAAAGACAGTGATTCGTGAATAGTTAAGATCACCTGGCCAGGTAAAGTAGAAATCTATTTATACCCGGGTTAGTTAATGATGTTTTAGATAAATGATTTTTGTGAAGTTCAAGAAAGAGAGAATGTTTTATTTTGTTTGATTCCATATGCATTGATGTTTCGTTCTATGATCATGTGTAGTAAAGTTATAGACTTTACTAGTGGTTTGACGTGACGAATGCATGATATATGAATGAGATCGTAAGCAAGTTGTGGGTGTGTTTGGGCTGTGCGCTAGTCCTTCCTCCATCGACATCACCCGAGGTTGACAATTTATTGGCGAGCCTGCCAGGATATTCTGGCCCATTTATTATAATTGTTGAACTTCTCAGAGAGGAAGCTGGGTGGGATTCAAGTGTTGTAATCCTAAGACAAGGTGTTGTCTTACTGTATGTTCCCAAGATAGTTAAATACTAGGCTTGGCATTGCTTCCAAGATAGTTAATACTAGGATTGGCATTTCAGCCCCAGAGTACTTATTTCGCACAGATTGCCTATAATTCGCTCTCATAGTTGGGTCAGGCGCTAGGCGTCTTATAAAAACTAATTACGTTGTCCCAAGCTAATATTATCATTCATAGGATTGTGTTATTACGTCACTCGTGTCGGTAACCAAAAGTTTGGCTGTCGTAGTAATAAAATCTTGTTAAAAAAAAAAAGAGAGATATAATGGCGGAAGAAAAGAACACCCCTATTGAACAACTTGTGAGCGTCGCTCGTGATTTAGGCTACTCGGGAGAAGAGTTGCGAGCATTCGTTGAAAACCAGCAAAAGATGGAAAGGGATGAGCGAGCGGAAAGACGACGTGTCGCTGGAGAAATAGCAGAGCAGGAAACAGAAAGATTAAGGATTCAGGCTAACAATGATAAAGAAACGCAGGAAACAGAAAGATTAAGGATTCAGGCTAGCGAAACGCAGGAAACAGAAAGACTAAGGGAAGCGCAGGAAACAGAAAGACTAAAGGAAGCGCAGGAAACAGAAAGATTAAGAATTCAATTAGAGTTAGAACGAGTGAAAATACAAAGGGAGACCACCGAGGATGGGAGTTCAGTTTCCAGTGACTCTGTGCGCAGTTACGCCCCCCGACCCAAGTTGCCAAAATTCTCTGAAGGAACCGATTCGATTGATGCATACATCAGTCGTTTCAAAACGTTTGCGACCAGTCAGGGTTGGCCTTCAGAAGAGTGGGAAGTCATTTTGTCAGCGCTATTGACGGGTAAGGCATTACAGATTTTCACTGCGTTACCAGCAGACACCCAATCTGATTTTGGTGCTGTGAAGGAATCATTGATGAAGGGATTTGACCTCACAGAGGAAGGATTCAGAAAGAAATTTCGTTCAGCTAGATTACAAGCAGGTGAAACGTACACTCAGTTTGGTGCACGTTTAGATCACTATTTTGAGAAGTGGTTAGAGTTGAGTGGTACGAAAAAGGAGTTCGCTGAATTGAAAGAGCTAGTTATGAAAGAACAGATTTTGTCAGGTTGCGGCCCTGAGTTAACTATACATTTGAAAGAGAGACAGCCAGAGACAGCAGGGGAGTTGTTGAAGTTCGCAGAGGTGTATAGAGAGGCACGTTTGGGCACTAAGGTGAGGAGAAACAGGTGCCAGGCACAGGTGAGAAGAGTGCAAGGAGACCAGGGGAGTTTTCTGCAAAGTCTGCAAACCCAGTGGTGGGGCAGAAGGAAGCGCAAAGGGACATTAGGGGTTTCATTTGTCACAAGAAGGGACATGTGGCGAGGATTGTCGCATGAGGTTCCAGAAGGCAGCAGCCTTGCAAGAAATCGATAAGGGTCGCCAGGGGAAACGACCTGCAGTGGAACAAAGGGGATTCAGTCTGAAGAGGGTGGAGTGCAGCCTATGGCTAGCACTGGACAGCAGTCAGTGTCAGGGATGGAGGGCACTAGGCTGAGTGGTTCGTTACCAGTGGAAGAAGGGTGGATTGGCCAGCAGAGGGTGAAAGTGTTACGAGACACTGGTTGTTCATGTGGTGTAGTTAGAACAACGCTGGTCGAGAAAGGGGATTTGACAGGGCAAATCCAGACCTGTACTCTAATCGATGGCACTGTGAGGGAGTTTCCAGTTGCTAAGATAGAAGTACGTACCCCTTACTTCTCAGGCGAGTTGTCTGCGTTGGTGATGGAGAAACCCCTTCATGATTTGATCATTGGAAATATTCCAGGTGCAAGGGATCCAGGGGATCCTGAGTTGTTGACTGCTACAGGGGCAGCAGTTCAAACACGGAGCAAGAAGGAGGAAAAGGTTGATAAACCGTTAGTCGTTCCGGCAAGGAAGTCAGGCATAGATGTGTCGCCTGATGAGTTTAGGGCAGCGCAGGAACAAGACCCTTCGCTCGTGAAGTCTTGGGAGTTGGCAAGAGGTGGAGGAGAAACAGGTGGTTAGAGGAGGTGAGACAGAATTTCTTGTGAAAGGCGGGCTGTTGTACCGAGTGTTCACCAAGGGGAAGACAGGTAAGGTGACCACTCAGTTAGAGGTACCAGCAGGTTATCGTGACACTGTCATGTCAGTGGGTCACGAGTCGCTCATGGCGGGTCATCTCGGCACCAGCAAAACAGCTGACCGAATCTTTGATGATTTTCATTGGCCAGGGGCAATGGCAGACATAAAGCGGTTCTGCGTGTCATGTGACGTGTGTCAAAGGTCAGCCACAAGAGGGGTGAAGAGGAAGGCGCCTCTTAAACATCCCCCTTTAATTGACACACCATTCAGGAGAGTGGCTGTTGATCTGATTGGCCCAATCTCGCCCTGTTCCAAAGGTGGGCACAGGTATGAGACATGTAAGGTTGCAAGGGAAGGTTTGCAGGAGGCTAGGGTCGGTCAGAAGAAGCAATATGACAGGAAGGTGAGTAAGCAATCCCTCAAGGTGGGAGATCAAGTCCTGGTACTGCTTCCCACGGGTCACAACAAGCTGCTGATGCATTGGAAAGGACCATTCACCATCACTGAAAAGGTCGGTCGGGATTACCGAATTGATGTGAATGGGAAACTAAAACTTTCCATGCGAATTTTCTCCGCAAAATATATTCAGCGTGAGACTCAGCACATAGCAATCATTGATGAGGTGAAAGAGACCCAGCAGAAGAAGGGGAGATTTTGTTGCCTAAGTTTCCAGAAGAGTCATACAGGGATGTGTCACTGTATGAAGGCTAGACAGTAGGAGTTCCTAGGCTTTGTTTTCGGAGGCGACACAAAGCAGCCGGAAAGAGGAAAGAGGAGAAGATGATGAATTCAGAGAGACCAAAGACCAAAACAGAAGTCAGGAGTCTGCTAGGTTTTATTGGTTTCTATAGGGAGTTTGTTCCAAATTTCGCACCAATCACGAGTCCTCTCAGTGATTTGGTCAAGGCAGGGAAACCGGCAGTGGTCGAGTGGTCAGACGCTGCAGAGCAAGCACTGCAGACGGTGTTGGAAAGACTAGGTTCCCGTCCCATCTTGAAGCTACCAGATATGTCCAAACCATTTTTGTTGCGGACAGATGCATCAGGCGGTGGAGTAGGTGCAGTATTGTTGCAGGAGCATGAAGGGGTCGAGTTCCCTGTGAGGTATGCTAGCAGGAAGTTGACAAAGTGTGAAGAAGGGTACGCAACTGTAGAGAAGGAGTGTTTAGCCGTTGTGTGGGCCGTGCAGAAATTCCACAAATACTTGTATGGGAAAGAGTTTCGTGATAGAGACTGATCATCAACCACTCAAATTCCTGCAGGAGGCGCAGTTGAAAAACAGCAGAGTGCTGCGTTGGGCAATGGCATTGCAGCCCTACAGGTACCGAGTGCAGTACATTCCAGGTCGACAGAATGTCGGAGCTGACTATTTAAGTCGTGTAGTCTAGCAAGCTGCAACTCAGAGGAAGTCAGTCATATCCGGGGTGCTTTGTTGATAATATGTGTTGATTACAGTTATGTTGATTGGATATGGGTTCATTCCCAGTTGGCTATGGTTCATATTTTCTGTGTGAGACTTGTTCATATTTTCTTTGTGAGACTTGTTCATGTGAATGTAGTTATGCTTGGAGCATACAGTCGCTTGTGTAGTGATGCATTATTTGCGATAAGTGAGGATGGAGATTCCTCAGTGAGGTGTCATGGATCGTGATCATATTCGATTGTGCTTTTCATAATAATTGTGAAGAGAAGATGTGGCAAATCCGCAGGTAGGGGAATTGCATAGGTGCGCACAGAGGTTGTTATAAAATGAGTTGAAATAACGCAAGAGCGCACGTCAATGATAACTCATTGGGGTGATATTCACTAATGATATATTTTATAATTTATAAACCGTTGGTTGTAAAGTATTTTTCAAACTTTGCACGTGTAGCTGTGTGTCAGCAAATTCGGTTGTTGTCCTTTTTGTACCGTTGTTTTGAGACAATGCGGTGCATAGTCTTTTGCAAGGGGGAAATTGTCACGGACAAAAAAATAAACAACCAAAGTCCTGGTCCGTCGTGGTCCAGGTTGTTTGGACATAAGCTCAAACTCAAATATTCTGAGCGCCAGGTAGACGGGCCCATGTGTCCGGTCCAGCCAATTAAGCATAGCGGAGAGGCTCCACGGAGATGGTCTGTCCAGCCAGACTGACTAAGTAGCTTGACCGACGCCTCGATGTCTGCCCAAACGGATCTCAACGCCTGGCCAGACTGATCTAGCCAATTTACGACGTCGCCGGAAAGGGAGAGGAGAAGGTAGTGTGTGGTGGGGGTGAAATCAAGCTAATCAATTAAATGACCAATTGACCACCACAGAGAGTAAGGCGTGTAGGCGTGACTGTCATGATTCGAATATCCAATGGAATTAGAGGGAGATAACTTCGGGTACGAGGCGGTAAAAATACTGACCAATGGTACTCCCCTTGGACACGTAGGTAGGGGATAAAGTAATGCGTGAGTGAGAGAGAAGAGGAGAACGAACAGAGAGAGAGAGAGATGAGGAGGTTCTGGGTGTAGTCTCTGCACGAGAGAAAAGGCAGAGAGATGAAGAGAGGAGAGAGAGGAACGAACAGGGAGAGAGAGATGAGGAGGTTCTGGGTGTAGTCTCTGCACGAGAGAAAAGGCAGAGAGATGAAGAGAGGAGGGGAAGAATGAACAGAGGGAGAGAGAGAGAGAGGTTCTGAGTGTAAGCTCTGCAGGAGAGAAGGGCAGAGAGAGAGAGAGAGAGATGAGGAGAGAGGGAGAGAACCAAGTTGTAGCATTTAGCACCGTAGATAGTCTGCAGAGGAAGGACTAAAGAGGGATGTGGAGAGAGAGAGTTGCTAACTAATGAAGAGAAAAAGAAAGAAAAGAAAAGGAAAAGAAAGCAATCATGTCCATTTGATAGAGCAGACTAGAAGAGAGAGAGAGAGTGCAATGCGTTAATGCAGGAAGAAAGAAAGGAGAACAGATCGATGTTGATAGTCACTGTTCCATCTGAACCGGGGGTTCGACCTCATACCTGGCAGCGTCACTTCGTCAAGCAGAACCACAGACCAACGCCAGTGCCAGCAGTCTAACCTGACCAGGTGCCAGCAGACCAACACCAGTGCCAGCAGTTGTGTCGTGCTTGTGAAAGTGACAGTGAAAAGAAAAAAAAAGAAAAGAAAAGACAGTGATTCGTGAATAGTTAAGATCACCTGGCCAGGTAAAGTAGAAATCTATTTATACCCGGGTTAGTTAATGATGTTTTAGATAAATGATTTTTGTGAAGTTCAAGAAAGAGAGAATGTTTTATTTTGTTTGATTCCATATGCATTGATGTTTCGTTCTATGATCATGTGTAGTAAAGTTATAGACTTTACTAGTGGTTTGACGTGACGAATGCATGATATGTGAATGAGATCGTAAGCAAGTTGTGGGTGTGTTTGGGCTGTGCGCTAGTCCTTCCTCCATCGACATCACCCGAGGTTGACAAAGGCTGATGCATCATTGAGGTATTTTTGTCATTAATGTTTAACTAGAGAGAAGTGGAATCTTTGGGGAAAAATTGAAGAAAACATTTGTATTAAAAAAAAAAAGAAGAATAAAAAAAACCAGTGCAGTTACGCCTGTAACATTTCTTTATAAAAGAATGGGGAAAAGAAAGGAAAAGTAACATTTAAAGTAAAAACTTATAAGAAAAGGTTACTGTTTACATCTTCATGCTGAAGTGAGTCTCCTTAGTTATTGTAGAACTGCACGTGGTTCCGAGTGTGTTGACAGGTTGCCTGTCTCACGCCGGGCCACGGGTGGGAGGATTGAAGGTGGCGGAGGTGCCGGACCTGACCCCAGCCTGGCACGGGTGGCAGACCTTGCCTGCAGTACCCTTCCTCACGGAGTAGGATTCATGTGGATGAAGAATGTCTTTGGCGCATTCTCCTATGTTGATGAAGAATGACTCTGGCGTATTTCCCCATGTGGATGAAGAATGACACGGTGATGATGGATAGTGACATAGACCCCATGTTTTATGAACGTGTCAATTGAAGGGGAAACAGTACCGGGTGTTACCTCCTTGGTGGAGAGGAGGTGTGTTTGTATTTATTTGGTGTTACCTCCTTGGTGGAGAGGAGATGTGTTTGTATTTATTTGGTGTTACCTCCTTGGTGGAGAGGAGATGTGTTTGTATGTATTTGGTGTTACCTCCTTGGTGGAGAGGAGGTGTGTTTGAATTTGTTTGGTGTTACCTCCTTGGTGGAGAGGAGATGTGTTTGTATTTATTTGGTGTTACCTCCTTGGTGGAGAGGAGATGTTTGTATGTATTTGGTGTTACCTCCTTGGTGGAGAGGAGGTGTGTTTGTATTTATTTGGTGTTACCTCCTTGGTGGAGAGGAGGTATGTTTGTGTTTATTTTGTGTTGCCTCCCCATTGGAGAAGAGGTGTGGATAAGTTGATTTGAACATTGTATGTACTAATTATATTTGTTCTCCTGTAG
>JAFLJL010002019.1:23592-36092 GCA_018398815.1 Conus ventricosus
GTGGTTTTCAGGGTTGGTCGATCTATCAGTGGAGTGGGTCTGTTCAGGCACAGCTCATTAGCGATAGGTATAACGTCTTTTCACCTTGATTGAAAGCGGAGTCGGACAGCTTTGCGGATTTTCTTTTTCTTGAGGGAGTGGTGGGTTTGGGTGTGTGTGTGTGTGTGGAGTATCCAGCCTTTGTTTTTTGGGGGTACTGAACTGTGTTCAGAGACGACAGTTGCTCTGTTTTTTGCTCCTAATTAATTCGTAAATTATACCTGATTAAGACGTTGTCTGTTCATGAGACTTTGCCAAGAGCTGTGTGAAGAACCATGCCTTCTTCTAATGTAGATTTTCGTCCGAGATGTGGATGTTTTCACTCCGTATTCATTACTTTCATGTTGAAGAGAGCCAGCAAGCGAGTCGCCATTCGGACTTTGAAAATCAAAACCATGGTGGGCGGTGTCACCGTAGGTTGCCTCCTCGTGTATTTGTTCTGGGGGAGTTTTCTGCTGCAGTGCGGAGATGTTGAGCAAAACCCAGGACCACCTAAGAACCCTCAGCGACAGAGCACGCTGACAAGTGCAGGACGCAGAGCTAGCGTGGACACTGAGGGCTCCTCGCCGGCACGCCCAGAACTTCGTCGTCTGCTGCTGAACCCTCCAACTTGGAACTGATGTCCTTGCTCCAGTCCATGAACTCCAAGTTCGACCAGATGACGGGCGACATCAGGGACATCCGTGATGGTCTCTCTGTCCTACAGGAAGAGATGTGTTCCTTGAGGGAGGAGATCGCGGACTTACGACGTGAGAACGACGACCTCCGTTGCAGCAACGAAGACTTGAAGAAGAAAGTAGAGAACAGGGAAAGGGGCATTCTGGGCCACTTTCACCCTCAACCAGTTTTTGGGCAAAAGTGCCCTAAAAGCCGCCTTTTCCTGTTCTCTGACAAGTAAGACGTCAATAACCAAAAAATAACGATTATCTACAAACAAACATACTGTGCAGGGTTATCCGTTTTTAATACTAATTTACTAAAGTTTTCAGAGAGTAGCGTAGGAGAAAGTAGCCAGGACTGAACACGCCCCATAGAGTAACGCAGGAGAAAAGCAGTTGTGGCTGAACGCGCCCATATACAAACGTCTAGCCTTTAATTGCTAGTTGACGGCCTACCTAAGGACTTTGCACTATCCGATTACTTACCGCGTGACTGAGCATGGCGATTTTGAACCAACGCCAGTCTTATTAAATTAGTGCAGGGCTTACAACGCAGCTCTGCCTCGTCATTTCCATTGCTGGTGGCATGTGTTTTCTGGAGACTTTAAACTTTGGTTTGGATTGGGACAACTGTAGTGTGTGGACATATTTTTGCTGTGTGCGTGTTAATATTGATATTTTTGAAAAAATAATGCAGCGCGTCAACTATATTGGATATACC
This sequence comes from Conus ventricosus, assembly GCA_018398815.1. Taxonomy (NCBI): domain Eukaryota; kingdom Metazoa; phylum Mollusca; class Gastropoda; order Neogastropoda; family Conidae; genus Conus; species Conus ventricosus. The sequence goes on from JAFLJL010002019.1 coordinate 25,012, forward strand.
CAAAACAACCACCCCCCACAACATGGGCACCCGCCAAAAAAAACCCCACAAAAAAAACCCCCCCCCAAAAAAAAAAAAAAACCCCCCCAAAACCCCACACCCCCAAAACCCCCCCCTCTCCTTAACCCCCCCCAAACAAAAAAACCCCCCCCAAACCCCCAAAAAAAAAACCAAAAAACCCCCCAAAACCCCCCAAAAAAAATTAAAAAAAACCCAAAAACCCTCTCTTTAAAAAGCGGGGGGAACCCCCCCAAATCCCCCAACCCAAAAAAAAACCCCCCCCAAAAGGCAACCACGAGGGAAGGCCCCACCCAAACAAAAAACACCAAAAAAACCACACAACAAAAACACCCCCTTTTTCTTTCCCCCCTGGTCCCCCCTTACCTAAACCCCTTTTAACCCCCCCCCCCCCCCCTTTTTCTTTTAAATTTTTTTTCTTTTTTGAAAATTTTTTGTGAAAAATAGGACAAAAGGGGGGGGTTTTTTTCTTTTAAACATTTTTAAGGTTTTGTTTGGTTTGGGGGCCTTTCTGTTTAAAAGAAAACCCCTTTTCAACAAATTTTCCCCCCCTTTTTCCCTCCCCCCCCCCCCTTTTTTTCTTTCCCATCTTTGGTTTTTTGCGGGGGTATATAAAAAGGACTTGCTTTCCCAGGAGGAAAACCAAATTGGGGCCCCAGGGAAAAAAATAAAACCCAAAAAAAACAAAAAAAACGCAAAAAAAAAAATTTGAAAAAACCCAAAAAAAAATTTTCCCCAAAAATTTTTTTTTTTAAAAAAAAAAAATTTTTTTTTTAAAAAATTTTTTTTTTGAAAAATTTTTCTTTTCCCCTTTTTTAAAAAAAAAAAACCCCCCCCCCACCCAAATCCCCATGTTGGGTTTTCCCAAAACCCAAAAAAAACCCCTTTTTTTTTTTTTAAAAAAAGGGTTTTTGGGAAGAAGAAAAAAAAAAAAAAAGGGGGGGGGGGGATTTTTAAATTTAAAAACTTTAAAAAAAAAAAATTTGTTTTGGTTTTTTTTTGGGGGGGAAAAAACCCCCCAAAAACTTTTTTTTTTTCCCTTTTCTTTTCCCCCCCCTTTCCTCTCCCTTTTTTCCATTTTTTTTCCCCCCCCTTCCTTTTTTTTTCCCCTCTGTTTTCCCCCTTTTTGGGTTAATTTTCCTTTTTTGTTGGGGTTTGCCCCGGGGGTATTTTTTTCCCCCCTTTTTTTTCCTCTTTTTCTTTTTTTTTCCCCTTTTTTCCCCTTTTTTTTTTCCCCTTTTCTACTCCTTTTTTGTTTTTTTTTTGGGTTGTCTTTTGGACTTTTTTTTCCCCTTTTTTTTTCCCCCCTACCCCCCCCTTTTTCATTCTTTTTCCCTCTTTCTTTCCCCTCTCTTCTTTTAAATTTGGGGTAAAAAAAAAAGGAAATTTTTTTTTGGGGCGGTCACCCCTTTTTGTAAAAGGGGTAAAATTAAAGAAAGGAAATTTTTTTCTGAATGAACCCGGGCGGAGTTTGTTTTCTTTTTTGATGGGGAGGAAATGGGGGGGAGGGAAAAGGATGGGGAATTAAGTGTTTTTCCCCAAAGCAGAAAAAAACGAAAAAAAAAAACCAAAAAACCACCCCAAAACCCCACACCCCCCCCAAACACCCCAAAACCAAAAACCCCCAAAAACAAAAAAAAAAAAAACCCCAAAAACAACCAAAAAAAACCCAAAAAAGAAAAAAACCCAAAAAAAAAAACCCCCAAAAAAAAACCCAAAAAAAACCCAAAAACCCCCAAAAAAAAAACCCAAAAACCCCAAAAACCCCAAAAACACATAACCCCCTTTCAAAATTTAAAAAACCCAAAAACCCCAACAACCAAAAATTTAAACCCAAAAAAACACACACAAAACCCCAAACCCAAAAAAAAACCCCACCCCCAAAAAAAAAACCCACAAAAAAGCCCCAACCCAGACAAACTTTTCCCCCCGAAACCCCCGCCGGGGAAAACCCCCCCAAAAAAAAAACCCCCCCCAAAAAAAAAAAAAAAAAAAACCAAAACAAAACCCAAAAAAAACCCCAAAAACCCCCCCCCAAAAAAAAAAAAAACCCCCCCCACCCGCCCCCAAAAAAAAATCCCAACCCAAAATTGCGGGGTTAAAATACCAAAAAAAAACAAAACAAAAAAAAACACCCCCAAAAAATCACACCCAACAAAAAAAAAAAAACCCAAAAAAACCCAAAAATTAAAAAAAGGGGGGGGGGGGGGCCCACCCCCAAAAAAATTTTAAAGAAAGGGGGGAAAGGGGGGGGGGGGGGGGGAAAAAAAAAAAAAGGGGGGGGGGGGGAAAAAAAAAATTCGGGGGGGGGCGGGCCCTCTTTTTCCCTTCCCAAAATTTTTTTTTTTTTCCCCCCCTTTTTTTTTCTTTTTTTTTTGGGGCAACTTTTTTTTTTCTTCCCCCCCTTTTTTTTGGGGGGTTTTTTTTTCCCCCTCCCCCCTTTTTTTTTTTTTTTTTAAAAAACTTTTTAAAAAAAAGGGTTTTTTGGGGGGGAAAAATGGTGTTTTTTTTTTTTAAAAAAAAAGGGGTTTTTTTTCGGGGTTTTGGGGTTTTTTTTTGGGGGTATTCAAGGGGTTTTTAGTTCCTTTTTTTTGGTGGTTTTTTTTTTGGGGGAAAAGGGGGGGGTTTTTTCTTTTTAAAATTTTTTTGGGGTTTTTGGGTTTTAGTTTATTTTTTTTTTGGGGAAAAGGGGGTTTTTCCCAAATTATTTTATTTTTTAAAATTTTTTTTTTTATTTAATTTTTTTTTTTTTTATTATTTTTAAAATTTTTAAAAAATTTTTAAAAAAAAAAAAAAAAAATTTTCCCTTTTCCCTTTTCTTTTTTTTTTTTGGGGGGGGGTTTTTTTAAACCCCCCCTTGGGGGGAAAAAATTTTTTTGGGGGGGGGGTTTTTTTTTAAAAACCCACCCAAAACCAACCCCCAACCCCCCCCAAAAAACCCCAGACCAACCCCGGGGTAAAGCATTTTTTAAAAACCAAAACCCCCCCCCCCTTTTAAAAAAACCCCCCACCAAAACCCCCCCCCAAAACCCCCAAACCCCCCAAAAAGGGGGTTTTGTTTTTCCCCCCCCAAAACCCCACCCCACCCCCCCCAAACAACCCAAAACCAAAACCCCCCCCAACACCCCCAAAAACAACCCAAACCCAACACACACCACCAAAAAAAAAACAAAAAAAACCCCCCCCCAAAAACCCAAAAACCCCCCTTTCCCCCCCCCCACACCACCCCCCCAAAAAAACCCACCCCCCCAAAAAAAAAACCCAAAAACCCCAAAAAAAACCCCAAAACCACACACACCCCAAAACCCCCGCCCCCCAAACACACCACCACCCAACACCCCCACCACACCCACACACACCAACAAAAAACCACCCCCAACCACCCACAAAACCCCCCAACCCCGCCCAAAAAACCCACACCCCAAACACACAAACCAAAAAAAACCCCCCACACACAACACCCCACACACCACACACCAAACCAAAAACCAACCCCAAAAAAAAACCCCAACCAAAAAAAAAAAACCCACCACACACCACACACCCCACACACACACCCCCACACACACAAACAAAAACCCAAAACCCCCCAAAACCAAAACAACCCAACACACACACAAAAAAAACACACACACACCCCAACCACACCCCAAACCCAACACACCCCAAAACCCCCAAAACACACAACACAAAACCCCCCCACCACCCCCCACAAACACAAAACCCACACCCCACCCACACACAACACCCCCAAACACCCACCCAAACACAAAACCAACACACACACACACACCCCAACCCCCCCCCCAACCCAACACCCACCACAACCCACACACACACAAACACACACAAAAAACCCCCCAACACACACAACAAAAACCCCCAAAACACACACCCACACACACACACACCACACACACACCCCCCAAAACCCACACACACACACACACACCCCCAAAAACCCGTCAGTGACAAAAAAACCCTTTGCTGATGCTTCCCTCCAAAAAATTTTATTATTCCTTTTTTATTACCAAAAACCCCCCCAACCCCAAAGGCTTTTTAAATTGCGGTGCTTTGTGTATCACCCCGTCCCAAAAACAATGATCTGATAAAAAGCAATATGCAAAAGACATAGAAAAAAGACGAAGCACCGTTAACAACCTTTTTCTCTCCTTTCTCTGTCTCTGTTTTTCTCCTGTCTCTGTCTGTCTGTTGTCGTCTTCTCTGTTTCTGCGTTCTGTTTCCATCTGTTGTCTATTTTGTCTATCTGTTGTCTATTTCTGTCTCCTGTCTCTCCTTTCTTTTCTCTCCTATCTTTTTCTTTTCCCCCTCTGGCCCGTTTGATGTCTGTCTGTCTTGTCTCTGTATCTCTCTGTCTGTTTTCCCTCTCTCTGTCTCTCTTTCCCCTCTCGCTCTCTTTGCCCTCTCGCCTTTCCCCCCCCCTCCCTCCTTCCCCCCCCTCTCTCCTCCTCTCCTCTCCTCTCTCTCTCTCTTCTCTCTCTCTCTTCCCCCCCACAAAGGGAACAAAAAACCAAAGGGAAATTTTAATGGTTTTCCGGTTGGCGGGGGCCCATGTTCCAATTTTGTGGGGTGGTAGGAGAGGCTCAATATTGTTTTGAAGCTTTTTAGTGGGGTGTTGGATGCCCGGTCTTATTGTTGTGAAGCCCTTTTTTGGTTTGGTTGCACGGCCATTTTGTTTTGTAAGCCCTTTTTACTGGGATTTTAGGTTTTACGGCTCTTTTTGTTGTTAAAGCCTTTGTATGGGGTGTTAGGGGTTTCACGGGTCATATTTTTGGTAACGCCTTTGTAGGGGATGTTAGGGGCCGGTTTTTGTTTTTAACGCCTTTTTTGGGGTGTTAGGTTGCACGGCTCATATGTTGTGTTAACCCTTTGTGTGGGATGTTAGGATGCACGGCTCATTATTGTTGTGTAACAGCCTTTGTCGTGGGATGGTAGGATGCACGGCTCATCAATGTTGTGTAACGCCTTTGTCGTGGGATGTTAGGATGCACGCTCATCAATGCTGTGTAACGCCTTTGTCGTGGGATGTTAGGATGCACGGCTCATCAATGTTGTGTAACCTTTGTCGTGGGATGTTAGGATGCACGGCTCATTGTTGTGTAACCCTTTGTCGTGGGATGGTAGGATGCACGGCTCATCAATGTTGTGTAACGCCTTGTCGTGGGATGTTAGGATGCACGGCTCATCAATGTTGTGTAACGCCTTTGTCGTGGGATGTTAGGATGCACGGCTCATCAATGTTGTGTAACGCCTTTGTCGTGGGATGTTAGGATGCACGGCTCATCAATGTTGTGTAACGCCTTTGTACCTTGACTGACTACTTGGTTGGACAAGTTTGACAGATTTTGTGTTTTCTCTTTCTTTTTGAGCGGGGGCGGACGGAGAGGCAGGGGAATGGAGGGGGGGGGGGGGGGGAGAGACACTCGATGTTTGCTTGTCTGAGGACATGAGACTTCTCTTGGTCGCATTTGTAACTTTATTAGTAATCTCTCTCTGACGCTCTCTGTCTCTCTCTGTGGCTGTCTGTCTCACTCTCACTCTATCAGTCTGTCTGTATCTGTCTACACACACACACACACACACATGTATATATATGTATATATAGATATAAATTATATATATATTATATTATATATATATATGATGTGTGTGTGTGTGTGTGTGTGTGTGTGTGTGTGTGTCTTTCTGTTTATCTATCTACACACACACACACGCACACACACACACACACACAACAGAAGCATTTAACGGTAACTGGGAGTTGACCAACTTATGTTTAGTCATGCATGGGCGAATCAATTCGTCCAGAAGTGGATTTGGGAGGGGTGGGGTGGTATTTTTCTTCAGAGGATAAAGCGCGGGGGGGGGGGGGGGGGAACGGAGTGGTAGAGTGGGAAGGGAAGAAAATGAAAAGGGGCGGGAGGGGGAGGGGAGTTGTAGTGGTTGAAGTCGAGTATTATGTTGTAGGTAAAATGGGCCTGTTGATATTTAAACGGCTTGTTTGATTTTATTCCTTGCATCTAAAATTCATGTTTGCTCGTTTTAATATGGATAACCATCTTGTTGCTGATACAATTTTTGACATCATTATAATGTTTGCGAAACTGTATGTTGCGTATAGGTGTAATACAGTAATCTGTCCATCGAATGTGTTTTGCCTTTCAGAAACAGTTGAATGCGAGATGTAGAATTGAACAGTTTGATATACACATGAACAGTAGTTTACTACAGATTGGAGTTATTATATTCCAATGTTTTGCAATACTATATAGATTTTACAAATCGTTCTTCATCTTCTTTTTTTCTGATACTCTATAACCGCAGCGGATTTGAATGTCAAACTCCCCACAGTACCATGGAGAAAGTGAAAAAAGCAATTTCCACTTTCTCTGGTATCACTCCGTCAGTTGTATGTTTCGTGCTCATGTGTACACGCAATCTGTTCGGCCATTTTATTTTTACATGAATTGTCTTGTCCTTTTCGAAATTTTATCTGTGTTATCTTTTCGCTGCACATTATGTAGATGTTCGTCTTATTGTTTTAAATATACAATAAAAAAAATGTATAAAAAAATCATGTTCACTTATTCATTTTTTTGCATAGGTGACAGCTGGAGATTTTTCCTGAGTATTTCAACATGTGCGTGTTGTTGTTGTTGTTGTTGTTGTTGTTGTTGTTTTTGTTGTTGTTGTTGCTGTTGTTGTTGTACCTTTCTTTGACACGAGAAATAGAAACACATGGTTTCAGTAATCGCATTTGCATGAGTGCGCTTGCATTTGCGCTCGCATGTGTGTGTGTGTGTGTGTGTGTGTGTGTGTGTGTGTGTGTGTGTGTGTGTGTGTGTGTGTGTGTGTGTGTGTGTGTGTGTGTGTGTGTGTACTGAACGGAAAGAAAAGCATGATGTCGAATTTCAAAGTAGTAAATCAAAACAGATATTAAAGTATTACAACTGAGCTGAATAAGAACAACAACAACAAAAAAATCTATTGATTTTTTGGAGCGAGGGGAAAAATGTAAATTCTAAAGCGAACGTCTGCATGATGGGATATGTGACGTGTATTCTTAAACAGGGGAATACTACGTATTCAGGGCTAACGGAAAGGACGAGGAAGGGGAAGGGGAAGAGGAGGGTGGGTGGGTGGGTGAGACAGAGAGACGGTCTGACACTGAAGCACGTGATGTTCCTCCACAATGGAAACTCTCTCACAACGCAACAGCACCAGGCCTTGTCTGACGTGTCACCCAGACAGCCGGAAGTGACGAAAACGACCAATTTCCGGTCACGGAACGTCACCGCCAAGGTGGAGGGTAATAGAGGTCAACAGGGGAGGGTGGGGGAGGGGAGGGGAGGGGAGGGTGGGAGTCGATCTCTTTGTGACCGTGGAGAGGATGCCAGCTGATGTGCCTCCCATCCAGTCCATGACCCCCCTCCCTTCCCTCCCCATACACCCCCCCCCCCCCCCCCTAGAAAAGTGGCCTCGTTTGAGGCCTGACCATGGTTTGGCTAAGGCCACACGCCACCATTAGGATTTCGCTCTAAATTACTATTATATAATCCATGAAAGCAGTTTGAGACTTACAATAAGTTTGAGCCAGCATTTGTTATTAAACTGATAATTGATCAGAAGAGCACACACACACACACACACACACACACACACACACACACACACACACACACACACACACACACGCACGCACGCACGCACGCACGCACGCACGCACACACACACACACACACACACACACACACAACACACACACACACACCACACACACACACACACACATACACACCACACCACCACCACCACCACCACCACAATTATTTCACTTGTTTTGGGGGATTTCTCATTCACAATCTTCAAATAATGACCTTCTTCTTGCCTGACGTCACATTTCAGGCCTCCTCACTCACCCGTGACCCCATCTATGCGCCAGCTGGTTTCTCCCAAATAGTCCCATTCCGTTGATGTCAATCTGTCTGCTTGGAACCACCTGGCTTGTCCCTTGATGGGCATATGAAAGAAAAGAAGGTAAATCAACTTTCAGACACAAGAAACAAATTCTCAAAACAGTCTAATCGTGCCAGTCTTTAAATACCAGACTCCTTTGGCAAGGTCTTGGCACATTACTGTTTTTGGTGTGCAGCCAGTTGTCTGTTCCTCTGCCTCTAATAGACAGTCCTTTGACTGGCCACATGTTTAGGTCCCCAGCTGCGCTGTAAACAGACAGTGTGAGATTTGTCAGTCAGTGGGCGATGAACGTTCTATTGGCTGGCCGAAAGACAGGATGTACTCGCAGACTGAAGTCTGCATACTTTGTGGCAGTCGTCGTTGGCAGTAGTGGGTCTGGTTCCGTGTGGGAGCCGTCGTCTGTCGCTCTCTCAACTCTGGTTCCTTGTGAACTTGGGTTCACGTTCAGGTGCTGGTCGGCCGGCGATGGGCGTCGGTGTATTTCGCCTCTTTCCCTCCTCAAAAGGCCTGTCTTCAGGACCACCAGGCGGCCTTCTTCGTGCTCGGGTGGCGATGGTCCTGTGCCGCGTGGAGCCGCCTCAAAGAGGGAGCGGGACGAAAGTCGCTGGAGCGCTGCACGAGTCCCTTCTATTCTGTGGTAACGCAGACTACGGCTGAGAGGGCAATTTTTCAGCCCAACCCCATGAGGAGTGCCCCCATCCCGACCCCCCGAAGCACGGTATCCCAGGCCGCAGCAATCGTAGTCAGGCAGCGCTCCATCACCGATCGTCCAACATCTCCAGGAGCTGTTCCCGACGACACAGGCTATACCCGTCACTCACACGGCCGGAAGGTTGGCTGCGCCACCTGACACTGACCTCTCACATCAGTGTCCCTCAAAGGAGAGATGCCACCTCTCCCCTGGTGTTCGCTGCTACGCCACCTCGTGGGGAACGAGGTGGGTTTTGAGGACCTTCTCTTGAAATCATCTCTTCATTCGCGTAAATAAGCCAAGGACTCGAACGATCCTTTATTTGTTTCTTAATCATGCAGGACGACGATCCACGAGCCTGCTTGCGAGATCGTCCTGTTGCGGTGATCAACGGATCTATACTTAATGGCGCCATTTAGTGAAGTGTATTTTTTTTTCATCTAAAAAAGTCAAGGGAGATAACATATCCCCCCACAGAGTTTCAGGTTCAGTGTCACTTTCATCATATATATATGATTCGGTGGTTCCCTCAGGCAGCTCGTGAAGGGCTTCTCTATTTATAATATATTCCCCCATTTTCTTCATCTTCAATTATTATTATTATTATTATTTTTTTTTTTAATGTTCAAATCTTTGCCAAGTCATTACTATAACGACTGAAGAATTGTTAACCTGCCTTGTTTTCCCCCACTACTTAATTGTTTAGCATTATATATATTATATATATATATATTATATATATATATATATATATATATATATATAATATATATACAATTAACTAATAAATTCCAAGGATAAGTACCGAGCACCATTCGAGCAACTTACAGAGCAGCTTGGTGTTGCAATGACGGCAAAAATATTCAATTTCACAAGAAAATGTAGCTTGTTTTGCTCTTTCGTGATTTTCTTTTGCTTCTTAGGTGGCACTTTTGGTTGTTTTTTTGAAAACTCAACAAAATACTTCGGTATTGCACACCAGCCTTTTCTGGGATAGCATTCTTTTAAAACTGAAAAGGCAGAGGAGTCAAATTACCACTTTCCGCGGTCACTGAGGAAAAACAATCAGGTTTCGAAATATCAGTATCTGACCAGGAGTTATACGTTAGTGGGTTTCCTCCCATTGAAGACTGTCTCCCTCTTGGAAACTATAGGCTTGCTGAAGGCTCATTTTGAGAAGCATTTATATTATTTTTCCCCATTCACCCACTCAAGTTAGGCAGAATTATCTAACACTGCAGATATGAATGCTTGTTTCCCCCTATTTCTTCAATCTAAGAATAAGAGCAAGCTTTGTTTATAATTGAATATATATATATATATATATATTATATATATATATATATATATATATATATAAGATCAAACACATCTCATTGATATTTCAACTCGCATTGTCTCCTTCCCAACGGCCTCGTTTTCATTCAACGCCTATCTTGAGCCGAATTTGAGAAGATAAATGATTGCTCGTTCTTCGTTTTCATTGTCCTGAATGTGGTTTATCTTGCCAGAAGAAGAGCTAAGAGGTCGAAACGCGTCGTGTTTTGTCTTGCAATTTGTTTGTTTATGTTAACTGGCGGATTTATTTGAAATTCCTCTTTAACATTTGTTTCAACTTCCGCCTGCAGTGACTCTCGTTGAATGTTAAGTGGACAGACAATTGTTTGGTGGAGAAGTGAACGATGAATCAATGAAGATCAGTCCCCTGTAAAAGTATTTCACACAGCTAGACAGGTAATCAAGGCAGCGCTTCACTGTCACTATCGTGTGAAAAGATAAAACCAATAGCCCTGATGATGATGATGACGACGGCATTTCTTTTTCTTTTTTTCTTTTTCTTTTTTTCTTTTCTAAACAACATATTCAAAATCACAGGTTTCGATTCCTGCTCTGCGCGGTCACTTTGAGAATCTTAAATTTATTTGTCTTACAGCCTCGTTTTCATTCAACGTCTACCTTGCGCTGAAGAGATCCAAGCTAAGTGACAAACTCGTTCATTTTCATTGTCCTCTTTGTTTGTGTCTTGCCTGAAGAAGACCTAAGAGGTCGAATCGCGTCGTGTTTTGTCTTGTGACTCATTTGTCCACGTTTCTCTTGGCGGTTCGCTAACATTTATTGAAGATTTATTTGTCTTACGTATCTTGTATGTTTACTACATGTTCATTGTAACTCTGTTTGTTGCGTGTTGTTTGATCTTAAATGTTTAGGGATCTATGTATGCAGGATGAGTGATGTGGGTGCAGTGCAAGGTCATTTTGTTTTAGAGAATCGTTCATGGATTATCTGATGTACTGTCCCCGATTGCATGCGTGCATTTCAACTTGTGCACCTGGTATTGATGTTTTAGAGAATTGTTCATGGATTATCTGATGTA
>JAFLJL010002019.1:51092-56087 GCA_018398815.1 Conus ventricosus
TCTCGCCGTCTCTTCCCGTCTACAGCCACAGTGATTCTGTTGTATATTGTGTATTGGAAGTGGTTTTGCTTTTTTTTTTTTTTTTTTTTTTTTTTTCGTTTTTTGTTTTCTTCTTTCTCTCGAGGATTCCGGTCTACTTCACTTCCATCGACAATGATTCTGATGAGTGATGTGTATTTAAGTGTCTTTCTGTTGGAATACCTTATTTCGCCGCTACTTCGACAGTGATCCTGAGTTGTATTGTGCTCGGGATATTTTTTCCCCTCGAGGATTACTGTCTCCTCCCCTTTACATCAACAGTGTTTCTGACGCGTGTTGTGTCTTAAGCGTTTGTGTTTGAGGATTACCATATCCCTTACATCGACTGTGATTCTGATGACTATTGTGTATGGAGTACTTTTCTGTTCGATTCCCGACTTGTAATAACATTGAATGTGATTCTGATGTGCGATGTGTATAAGAGTGATTTTTCTGTTGGATTAATATCTTCTCTCCATCACATTGACAGTGTTTTTGAAGTGTGTCGTGTTTTTGAGTGATGCTCTGCTAAGATTACCGTCATCCTCTGTATACTGACAGTGCATCTGGCGTTTTGTTGTACACTGCACGACGCTGCCTCCTGGATGACGATAATCTCCCCTTCATGGTGAGAGTTTTGTGTCTGTGTTATGCGCATCCAGACTGTTTTTGTCTTACCATAAACTTGCATTTATAAAGCTCTACTATTCAGTTTCGTTGATATACGCCATGCCTCCCATATCACACTAAGACATGAATGGTCCAGAGCTGTGAGTGCATGAGTGAGAGTGGGATTTGTGTAGCATGTTTCATTGTCTATTGTCACAATTATGACTACTTTCTTTCCTGAGTCTACTAAAAATGATGAGAAGAAACTACAACCTACCTTTGATACTATCCAAAAAGGTTTTTTCTTGTGGTATTAATGAGCTTGCAGTGTGGAGGAATTGTCTTTTGTTTCGCTACTCTGCCATAGACAATACCGATATTGCAGTACACTCGTGCGACTACAATCGTGACAACTCCCTGCTTACTTCGTCGCCATCTGTTATCTCCGTGCCTCCATCACCAAACATCGCAAAAACTGTCTTTCGCATATTTTTTCAGTCATCAAAATCTGTCACAATAAATCTCTACTTCGCTAACTCTGGGGGTACGTTGCTCTGCCAGGGTCTGGACTGTCCTACATGGGACACAAATGAATGTGAAATATTAAGACCATTTATTTCCACTTTTTTACTGGACAAGGATTATGAAAGATTGTCTGACTCGCTGCTTCAAACGCCAGTCACCTTCATCAACGCCGCTCCGGAGCCTGTGCTTTTAACAGAGTCGCCTCTAGACTTAAAAATGATGTCCGGTGTTTCTGGTTCTCCGGTCAGTGAAGCACCTTCTCCACCTTCATCACAGCTGCTCCTTGAACCAGACACCGAGTCACAGTTGCAGGTCAATGTTATTCTTTTCCCCCCTACTCCCCCTGTTGCTCCAGATAGTTGTGCAAGCGATGAGACAACACTAAAAAAGCCATCGCCCGTTAGCAAAAGGACGCGGCCAAAAAGCAGACGTGCACTTTACAAGAATAATGTGACGTCCCCTTCATGTCCCTTTCCCGAGTTGAAGAGAAGGGCGACTTCTTTAGAGCAAGTTGTCAACTCAATGTCAACTGCACAGTGCATGACAGAAACTGACATTACTTCCTTTTTTGAAGATGTTAAAACAGCCACTAAAAATGAATTACGTGTAAATGTTTCAGATAAATTCAATGTCATTGTATCAAAAATTGAAGATCTTTCAAATCTTGTAACAACCTTACAATCAGCAAACAACCAACTACACAAAGAGAACAATTCTATCAAAACACAATTAGGATCTTTACAATCAGAGCTGAAAAAAATTAAACCAATCCAACCTCAGCGTATGACAGTCTGCACGCAGACTGAATGTCCAAGTCCAAGATGTAACGAGTCAGCACACGTATTTACGCAGACAGATCCTACATCTGTTCATCTATTAGACAGTGTGTCTGTGACAGAGAGTAAAGAATGTATGACGGTGACAGAAACCCTTTCCCAAACCAATGACTGTAACATGGTTCCACCCTGTGTCAACCAAGAAATTCCCGACTCTCCCTCTGAGTCGCCCGACAGTCTTCATTTTTCCATTCAGACGTCCAACGCATTTTCAGTTCTATCTGACGCTGACAATAAACCAGAAACAGGTTCGAAATCGATCTCAAAGAATTCCAGTTCTTCAAATGAAACAAATTCTTATTCTAAACCCACCCCTCTGGAGACGCTGTCACAAATGACTATCCCTGACAAAACAACAGTCTTATTCATTGGCGACTCTACAATACGTTACGTTAACCCCAAAAGACTAGCCCCTCGACAAGAACGTGTTTTTTAAAATCTGTATCCCTGGCATGTCTGTCAAAGACCTCCAAACCTGGCTTCTTTCAACACCTGTGACCCCACACTTGAACGACATTATCATTCATGTGGGATTAAACTCATGCCCCTCAGGTCCTGTGTCTACCGAAACGTGGAGTGATCTCACTAAACTACTTCGCAAAACATTTCCGATGGCACGTGTTTGTTTTAGTTCCCTACTGCCCGCAAAAGGAAAACATTCCTTCAATAATTCTATCCTCCCATCAAACCGCAACCTTAAACAGAGTTGTGCAAAGTACCATGCCATTTTTATTGACCACTTTCAAACGTTTGCCTCTGACACAAGTCTTTACAGTAACTCTACTCATCCGAATGCTAGAGGTACTGCCAGACTAGCAGAAAACATTAAACTGTTATGGAGGACCTCTCATAAAGTGGAAATTCACCCTGTCAGACCTCCTTATTTCAATCTAAAAGATACTGGACAAAATAACTCCAACTATGACATTCGCACTTACCCCCCATGCGCCCAAACCGTTGCTGAACATGCTGATTTTCAAATGCCACCACCTGACTACCCTCCCCTGTCATCATCTGAACACTATAGAGAACTAATAAATATTCATTCTGGCTCACTTGCTCCTCCACCAAGTTTTCGGGCGAAAGTGGCCTAAAAGTGGCATTTTATAGTTCTCTGACAAGTAAGACTTCAATACCAAAAAATAACGATTTTTTACAAACAAACATACTATGTAGGATTATCCGTTTTCAATACTAATTTACTAAACTTTTCAATTTTTTTTTTTTTTGTTTAATCCTGTTTTTTTTCTTGCTTTTTTAATAACACATTTTTCCCCCAAAACTTTCACAAATGCATCTCTGTCTTTATTGAAAAAAAAATTACAGCTTTAATGTTCTCTAAAGTCTTTTAAAACCGAGTTATTTTTTTTGACAAAAAACCAACACTTATCCCACAGTCTTCCCAAAGGCGTTTTGACAAAGTGTTTCTCTTTTTAAACTAGTTCTTTCTGCTAACATCTTTATAATAAATAGTGTCTCCCCGTTCCTTCAAAAAATATAAAAAAGCGTTTTTAAACCCCACTCACTCATTTATTGCAGGATTAACAAAAAAAAGTTTAATCAGCCCCATATAAATTTCATCAAAAGCTTTTGTTCCTTTAAGTTTTGGGGCAAAAAATTCAATAGATAAATTATAACGATAAACTGTTTGAAACGGGTTTTGAGATAAATATTTTTTTTCCCCAACCCATTTTTCCCCAAAAATTAATGAACAATGAGGGGTTTTTGCATAAAGTTTAACTGCCCCCTAGTTTTTAACAAAATTTTAATCTAACCCAGTTATTATTTTTACCTACTCTCCGAAAAACCCTGTTCAGTATAAAAAAAACCCTAGAGGCCCAAAAAGGTAAATTAACCAAAACATTTTCTGTAAGATTGCTTCTATTTAAAAAATTTTTGATTTTTTTGCTTTTTGTTATACCTTAATATCCTCACCATTGTGAAAAACGACGGGTAACTTTAAAAATGTTTAAGTCAAGTTTTTTCCACTAAATTAAAACCCTTTTATAAGGTCCCTACAACGCCCACAACCCCCCTTTCCCCTACATCTTTAAAGACAAATTTCAAAATCATTGTGAAACTCCAATTTTTCTCTTGGAAAGAACTTAATTTTGTAAAGTTCTTTAAACGTTTCTCTTCTGTGGAGGAGTACTGGTTTTTCTTACGGCTTTATTTCTTTTTTTCCGACTATTGTCCCTGCATAAGATTTCATTAAAAAGGGGCCCGATTGAATGCTTTTTTAAACTTTTTTTTACGGCTAAAAAAAAAATGTAAATGGGCTTATGAATTCAAAATTTTTAAATTTCCCCTTCTAAATATGTTTTTAAGTGCCTTTGAGGGGGTTTTTTTAACTATTTTATATTTATACGGCCAAAAATTTTTTCTTTTTAGAAAGCGCTTTTTTTCTAGTTTAGGGAAAATTTTTTTTGTCGCCCCTTTTTCTTTATAATACCCTCTTTTAAAATCAAAACCATACAAATGCCATCTCACCGTTTTGTTTAAAGTCCACAACGCGGGAAGGCTTTTTTAAATTTTAAAATTATACACCTCACAGGCGTAATGTAACTCCGGATTTTCTGGCCCACGCCCCATTTTTTTACAACTATTATTTTTTTTTTCAAAACAAAGTATTTATCACATTTTAAAGACTTTCCCTTTGTCGTATTTTTTTAAAAAAAATTCGCCCTTCCCCAAAACTAATTTTTTTTAAATGTAAAAAGAGAATTTTTAAAAATTTTATAACGCTATGCGTTTTTCCCATGGGAAAGTTTTTTAAAAATTGAGGGCCTTCCCTCAAAATAAGTTTTTTGTGCTTAGCCGTCCCAAAGAACAAAATAAAGAATGTACTGTAAGATGACGGGGGTTTCTCCCTATAAGTGTTTTTTTTGTGTAACTCAAAACTATGAACAGGCTGATTGGGGAGTGTAAAAACCTAACATTTTTGCTAGCTCTACACAAAAAGGTAATGTACTTTTCTTCTTAGGGTTTGAATGATAAATTGTTTTTA
>JAFLJL010002020.1:0-63982 GCA_018398815.1 Conus ventricosus
TTAGCGGCTTTTTAGCTTTTCCCTGCTCTATGATGGTCTGATCTAGTACTCACAAGACAAGGAACGAACGATCCTCCAGCACCACAATGTACTGTAGCGACACCTGGCAAATTGCCCAAGATCAAGTCACAGACTGGGTTATCGATAACACAGGCGATAAGAAATCCGGAGTAGTACGGTGTGTCGACTGAAATATTCGCCAGCGGAAACGTTTCAATCTTGCCTCCAAACGACCTACACTTTTGGACAGTGTTAAGATACTGGTTTTGAAGCACGAAAGATTTTCTTACACCAGCAGTGGTGCACCCAGTGTCTCGCAAAACCGAAGCCTGCAATCCGTTGATGGCTCCGTTTTCTAACACCAGTCCATCAACAGATTGATGTGGTGCCAAAACAAGGCCTTCTTCACAATCAGTGGAGAGAGAACTAATAAATACCACGCCTAGCTCAACCGCCCTCAACCAGTTTCGGGCGGTTGCCCTAGGCTAGGTATTTATTAGTTCTCTAACTAGTAAACCCTACAAACATGCATACTGTGTAGGATTATCCGTTTTCAATACTAATTTACTAAACTTTTCAGATTTTAGTTTTTGCTTAATCCTATGTTTTTCCTGATCATTTTCAATAACATCATTTTCACGCATACATTCATCAAATGCGTCTTTGTCTTTCATGTGAAATAAAACTACAGTCTTTAACTGTTCTCTAAAGTCTTTTAAAACTGAGTTATATTTTTGACATAAAATCCACACACTTATTCCAGCATGTCTTCCACTGAAAGCCAGTTTTGACAAAGTATTTCTTTTTTTAACTATGTCTCTTTCTGCCGAACAGTCATCTATAATAAACAGTGTCTGCGTCACTTCTTGTTTACCGACTGTGTGTCTCTGGCACTGGTAATATGAGAAAGGTAAATGACGGGGGCTACACCCCTAATTGCTGGTGCCCACAGTAAGAACGTGTAAAGGGAGGAGATAATAGCGGGCTTGCGGCGTGCACCTGACCAGAATGTTCACATGCGAACGGCTATTTATAGTAACAGTCAGCAAGGCTAGTTTCGCCGCAGCATACGCCCCCACCTATTTTACAGAGTTTTGCAGAGAGTGGTGCGAGAAGGTTGTGTTTTACTGTGCTCCTACTGACTACTGTGTTTTGCGGTGTTGTTATTTTAACAATGGCTAACAGGTTTACCAACGAACAGGCTCGCACTCGCACTATTCAAGACCACAAGTTTTACTATACCTGCATGTTAGAGTATTTGCAAAAAAAAGAACTAGGTGAAGCCTGTTCTCTACCAGCAAAACCAAAAAGAAGCATTGCTTTTTAGAAGGAACAGAAAAAAAAAGGCGAACCAACTGCTTTAAAAATGAACGCCTATCTTAAAGGCTTGTTGGTTCAAGAAAATGAAAACACTGAAAGCAATATTGCTGAACAAGATATAGCCGGTTTCAATACGTGTTTGACTATTGATGAGATGGTTCCTTATCTAAAAAATGGCGCTGCATTGTTGAAAGTTGGCCAAAGCAAAACAATCCATCATGCATTGATGTTGGGTGCTGGCTTGAGACAGCTCAAGTCATGTTTAAAAAAACAAAAATGCTTCAAACATGGCGTTCATTTCTTAAGACGCAGGTAAACATGCCTGATTCGTATGCTAGAAAACTTATTCAACTTTCTATGTGTTTTTATAACTATCCTAAATTTTACAAGCTAGGAATCAGTATAAATGAACTGTGTAGCAAACGTCAAAGTATCATTAGGCTTATGCAACTGAATAGCGATTTTCGGGTGTTCTGGCAAACAAACTAGATAGGGCTAGGCAGACCTTAGTACATCTACCAGTATGGAGAGGAGTAGTGTGTAGCCAGCACTATCTCCATATAAATGCTCCAAATATACAATGACGGATGTACTACTACTGGTGATTAGGGCCGCCATAAAAGCTCGGCTACAGCAGTAACTGCTGTAACTCTGCCAAAGCCAGTTGCAAGCCTGGTTGAGAAAAAGAGGAGCACAGCAGCAAACTAGGCCAAAAGACCCTATGTGATTACTTGACCTGCAAAGCGCAGCAGTAAACTAGGTCAAACGATCACATAGGATCGTTTGACCTGCAAAGCTCAGCGGCAAACTAGGCCAAACGACCCTATGTGATCACTTGGCCTAATTGATTGAGGTGCGCGCGAGACACAACCTGTTCAGTCACAAAGCAAGTGATCCCCAGTTCCACTTTGAGACACTTGACACCTTCACCCCAAGTCACCCCAAGTCACCCCAAGTCCTTAATTAAGTTCTTAATCAAGTCACCCCAAGTTCTTAATTAAGTTTTTAATTAAGTTCTTTATTAAGTTCCTCTAAGTTTCTACTTAAGTCACCTCAAGTTCTTAATAAGTTCTTGATCAAGTCACCTCAAGTTCTTAACTTAAGTCACCTCAAGTTTGTAATTAAGTCATCCTTTAAGTACAGCCAAGTTCTTATTTAAGTCAATTTATAATTATTTATTATTGCATTTGAAATGGATCAAAATGATGTTTTGTTGTTGGAGGTTCTGGCATGCTTTTGTGTTTGGCTTCTGTATTTAGTGGCAGAGATTGTTTGGACTGCTTTGGGTTTTGCTGTCTTTGTTTATATATTTTATAACCGTAATAACCACCCCCAGCAGCAATGCCACCAAAAATGACAATTGCTTTAAGAAAATTCCATGAAGACTTTGGCGGTGTAGGCAACCCTGTTGTTGTTGTAGGTCTTGAATCAACTTGTTCTGGTGTTTTTATAGCTGGTATTGAAACAACTGGCTGCGGCTCTAGCACTTTTTCATTATGAGTTATATTATGTGCTTGTAATTTTACTTTTGTTTGTTTGTTCCACTTTGCTAATTTTTTTTTTCCTGCTGCAACGCGCCCAGGATTAGGAGGCTTTTAACTGGTCACTTTCTCCACCTGATTCAATGTTTTCTGATTCTGCTGTTTTTTCTGGCTCGGTCATTTTTTAGGGAAATAAAAATCTATATGATTAAAAGTAATTAATCCCATGATTAGCGGTGACAATAATGTTCCAAATCTGTAATATAGATCACACCCTAGAGACTCTAATGACTTTGTTAAAACTGGATCCTGCGTTAAATCATACATAAAATCTTGTTCAGAATCAATGGCGCAAATCTACTAACTAGTTTAGTGTACAAACTAAAACCGTTTGTCCTACACTTTTTACCATTATTGATCCCAGTTGCGCTTCATCCCCGTTGTGATACTTTACAATGTCTTGTGGCGACATTTGTTGAATCTGTTCTATGCTGAATTCATTTCCGAGGAAACTGTTTTGTTTTCCCACATGCTGCCAAAGAATACAGTCTTTCTTTTTTGGCATAACAGCTTGGTCATCAACTTGTTCATTTGTAATCACAAGTTCAGGAATGTTTAGCAGATCGTCGCCGTTCATGTTTTATTACTAAATATAATTATTATTTTATTTTAAAATGAGCACAGAAAAAAACTGTAACCAATCTTATAAAACCATTCTGCTGTTATTGGAGGCCTAAGTATAGGATACATAATGCTTGGTAAAAGCTTGTTAAAAATTAAACCAGCAGATCTTGGCAAGCTAGGCTTTGAGGATTCAGCAAAGCTAATTGCTATCATTACAGCTTCGTTTGCTACGAAAGATTTCTAGTTAAGCAAGGAATAATTCCAGACAGTAAAAATATGTAAAATAAAAAATACATTTATAAAAATGGCTTCATTCGTAATGATGATAGGCGGCGCTGTGGTTAATGCGCTTGTTTTTTAGCGGAAGTAATTACGCATTTAGTAAACTACAAACCAATGAAGAGAGAAAAAGACATAACAAAGCTATGGAGCAACTAGCAGCTGCACAAGTTTACTATGAAAAGCAGAGAATTGAGCAGTTAAATTTTATTAACGACAAACTGTAAAAAAACAGGGACATGCAATTTAAAACATTTAAAGACGTTGACCAGGCAATAAAAAAATATTTTCTTGTAACAGGCAAACCAATCGAGACATTGCCCCACCAAAATTCAGTGACTTTTATCAACCATCAGAAAAACAAAAGATGCAAGAAATGGGTGTTTATTGTCTTTGGCATGGCCGTTTTGTATTTTGTTGCACATAATATTGGCTGAATATAAATGAACAAAATCTATTATTCGCCAAAAGGATATTGGAAGGGAATCACGGCAATAAAAAAGCTAAGCCAAGCAGGGGGAAAGTCAGTGAACAAACAGCAAAGGAATGGTTATCTAAACATGCGATTTGGCAAATTTATTTACCTGCACCTAGACGAATACAGAGACCACACTTTGTGAATACAATACCGAACGACACCCATCAAATGGACCTTCTATATTTACCCCATGATACGATTAGACGAAAAAGATTTAAGTACGCACTCACAGTCATTGACATAGCTTCAAGATACAAAGATGCAGAACCATTAACACAAAGAGTGCTTCTGCTGTTGCTGTTGCCATACAACTGATATACTAACGAGGCCCGCTAACTTATCCTCGCATGATTCAAGTCGATGATGGAAAAGAATTTAAAGGCCAAGTGAATCAATTATTGTTAAAACATAGAGTTACCATTAAAAGAGGCATTCCAGGAGTTCACAGATCACAGTCTTTAGTTGAAAACTTTAACAAACAGTTATCTGAAAGACTTTTTTCCTACCAGTATCACAGAGAGCTGATTGACAAATCTCGCAACACAGAATGGGTTAGAAGACTGCCCTCAGTTTTGCGCGCAATGAATAATGAAGAATTTAAATTAACAGGGCTAAAACCAGTACAAGCAATCAAAAAACAAACAATAAATGTTGCTGAAGACTCCAGTACAACCAGCAAACTATTACCTTTTGGTTTAAAAGTAAGGTACCTTTATTTACCGGGGGAAGCAGAAGGGACACTCGCATCAGGGCAACAGATCCAGTTTGGAGTGTTGATCCATATGAATAAAAAGAATTGTAAAAATGAATCCGCCCGTGTATTATTTACCAGAAATTGACACAACAAAACAACCAGCTCCTCAAAGATCTTTTGTGAAGGAAGAACTGCAGATAATCCCACCAGACACAGTTCCAGTTGCTTAATTAATTTTTATTTACATAAATATATTTGAGTCTAAAATGGAGCTCAGAAGGAAGCACAGACGAAACAAGAATGATAAAGGAAGAGACCTTGGAATTGATACGGGAATCATATGATACGAATTCTATTATTAAGGAAACACTTGTGAGGGTTCACCAACACATGCTAAAACATCCAGATCACCTACAACCCAAATTCCCAAATTTTGATCATCAGATATGGGGAAAAGAATATCTTGAAATAATAAAAAAAAGTCGAACACATCAGCAAACATGAAAAATAATTTGGCTGAATTGGATAATGATATGATTGAGCTTATAATAAAACTTGAGGAAAAATATGAAGAAGGTATGTAATTATGCCGTTCTCCAGTGCCCAATGCATATGAAAACTCTGGATTATTAAATACTCGTTTTGTGTTGGTGCTGTCAAGAGACTTTTTGTTACAACTGTTTTGTTGATCTCATGTAGATTAGATCGTAGTTTTACGTTGTCATGATGAAAAGTATGTTTATTGAACAATGCTTCTTTGTAGTTGTCATGTAATATGCTTGACTGCACAACACTGCGAGATATTCCCTTTGCTTTTTTGATAGTTTTTTTTTTTTTTTGGCTCGAAAGACTGTACATTTTCAACCTTAAACCAATAAACTCCTTAATCACCCCTCCAGATAATTCATCCTTTATCTTTCGTGTAAAGACGAATCTTTAGGGTAATCAGATGTATCATACCAGCCCGCATTGCCCTTTAGCTACTTCTATTTCCATGTCTTTATAGATGTCTTCAGTAGGGATATCTATAACAAAACTATCTGTATCTGTGTAAAGTACTCTGGACTCTGGATACAAGGGTTTAAGTAGTCATAAAGAAATTCTAACATCAAAAGCTTTGGTTTAATTCTAAAACAGTAAACCCAATAAAAACAGGTTTGTCCAATTTGACTTTCTTTTTCTTCATCATTATGCCAAAATGCTGATCATGAAATCTTCTAAAGTCCTGATAATTAGGTTTTGAAGTCAGCTTAATTGCTTCGTTCTCTTTGGTGACCAATCTGACATCTTCACGCTTGTGCGGATTCTCCATAGTCTTTCCAAAACAGCTTTTGTTCATCAGCATGAAAAAGTCTTTTTCTGAAGCATCTGTGGATTTAGTTCTAAGATCAGTGTTCTTCATGATGTATGGTTTCATGAACTGTTCTTGATCAAAAGCAATTATACGATGAACTGCTCTCAACTTTAAACCATGTCTTAAATAAAATTGTAGAAGTCTGTAATGACAGACATTTTTTTTTGCCGCGAGATTAGGCACAAGTTTAGGCGGCTCTGTTTTTGCCATCTTTAGACTTTCTGCTGCTAATGGGTAGTCATTATGTAGGTCATGGAGTTCATGAGGATATTCTAAGTCAACTTCTAGAATAAGACCTCTTTTACGATCAGCTGTAAGAGTATGCAGTTGTTCTACAAATTCTTGAATGTTTTTAATACCGCCAGTGTACATTTTAAAGTTACGTAATGGAAGTGATTGCACCATAGCCCAACCATACAGATTGTTTGCATCTAAATACATGAGATAGTTAGACCTTTTACTTGGATCATAATCATCTAGGTATTTGTTGTTTGCTTTACAGTAATGATGCGACGCCATACTAATTCCTCCACGCAATCCGTTTTCAATCATCTGAATCATTGGCAGGTCAGACAAAAAATCAATCTGTACTCCAGTAAACTTTAAGAAAGCATCCCAACTCATCCCGGGCGCAAAAAATGTAATGCGCGGGATCCAGGCTATAATTTTTTTCATGCAGGTCTTTCTGTAATTTTCAAAATGTCCGCCAACAAACAAACGTCAGCCATCAAGTATGAATCATGATAGTCTCCCTTGTTTTACACTTTAACTTCTGCCATGCTTCTTGAGCATGCTGGTAATCAGAATCACTAATGTCCTTTCCTCTAACACTAGAAAAGAACGCGCCTTTAGGCGGAAGTGTATCTTCGTCAAACCGTTGCCAACTGTTCATGTACTCATAAGGGTAAACGCCCTTTCTAACAAGTGTTGGGTCAAAATATTCTTCTGTTATTGGGCAGGACTTTAAGGACATAGCCAGTGACTCTAATGATCCCATCAGGCGTGCATAGAGTCATAAAAAGACATGTTATTTAAAGTGAAAACACATGTACTTTTCTGATGACTGTGCAATGCATGTTACCCTGAAGGCGTTGGTTACTGCTTGCATTATAAGATGAGAGTCGTAACCTCGCAAGTTATGAAAGAAGATGGGCAGCTTCCATGTCTTTGGTTCAAACTTTAGTTGAAGATTGCAGTTGTTGTGCGCTGCTCCTCTGAACTTTCCGCTAATGTGATCATGGTCTCTTACTGTTGGATTGGCTTCCTCTTTTGTCGCCGTCCTCACTGTTAGACTTTTAGTTCTAAACCACAATCCAACAATGTGTGGCTGAGTCAAACTGTTGTTGGTCTTTAGGCGTCATCTTGATTTCAGATAAATTCAGATTATTAGAACAGGCGTTACGCACTTGCTGCATGCGTTCTAAGAAGTATTCTGCAGCATTAGGCCCTCTATATATTCTGGCACCTGAATGGTCGCCATCCGACCTGACAATAATGAAGGCAAATGAACAAATCTGATGATTACTCAAATTTAAGACAGTTTTCGGAAGTTTCTGTGGGGTGGGCCCTTCATAAGGGCAATAAGCGACTCGAAGTCTGTGTAAACAACATATGGACTCGTTTGCAGCCGTTTCCAGTTCTTAAAACAAACCTTACTGCCTTCTTTCGGCGTAATTAGTTCTGTCTTACAGTCAACTGGGCTAATACAATGTTTTATATGTTCAAGCGCGGGTTGAAAGGATGGAATTCTTGTTAAACATTTTCTACAGAATTCTTGTTTGTGCCCATCTTTTGAAGTATGCTGCATTAGTCTACTCATTGTGCGTATCAATGTGTTAATGTTGAGGCAACCCTGTTGGCGAAGACATTAGGAGTAAGTCCACATGGCTTTTGTCTGGATCACCTATTGTTGGGCTGTCTTTAGACACTCTAATAGGCACCAAATTTGTTTTCTCAGACCATGTGTATACATTAACAGTTATTGGTTTGTTTGTTCTTCAAAATGATCAATTTTGTCCACGCTAACAGGAAAGGATATTCACTAAAGTTAAG
The DNA here is from genome assembly GCA_018398815.1 of Conus ventricosus. Classification (NCBI taxonomy): domain Eukaryota; kingdom Metazoa; phylum Mollusca; class Gastropoda; order Neogastropoda; family Conidae; genus Conus; species Conus ventricosus. Next base: position 8,283 of record JAFLJL010002020.1, read on the forward strand.
ATCATTGATGTAAGGTTCATAGTTAGATACTCTCTCTGCGTTTTTGTGGGTAATGCAGCCTTGCAAGAACACACCACATAAAACATTTGTTGTCTGAATTCTTTATGTTTAGAACTGCTCTTTTTGCGACTAATGCTGGAGGTAGTGAAATGTAAGACTTGCCTACAATCGGCTCATACTTAGCCTGTTTTAATCTGATCTCTATGACTTCGCCCTCTTACCAACCTAGAGCCTCTCATTTTGGCTTCTTCAGTGGGCCACATCAAACTGTGTAAGCAGTTGATCTGCCCAACCAGGTGTTAAGTCATTATGAGAAAGAATAGTCTGTTGTTTAGTTGAGACCCAGACTTCTAGATTTTCTTCATTTATTGTTTTTATAGTCGATTAAAACAGCTAACATTACTTTAACTGGCGGGTCTATTGCTAGTTTACTGGAACTTGAGAAATAGCATGAACAACACTTGCCTGTACGTTTGCTGAATCAATGACGTCTAGATTAATATCGTTTAAAGCTTTGACAAACGCTCTCCCTTAAGCATTCCTTCAAACAATTCGTCTGGTCCTTCATAATCTTAGCCATGTTGAGTTTTCTTTTTTAACTCAAAATATTTTTTTAAATTAAATTAAAAAAAAACTTAATCAGAATCAATATCAACGGTCTTTTTGTGCTTGGACTCATAAACTAAAGTATAAACGCCTTTGATGTTGTTAATGTGAGCTGTTTAGAACAGAGTTTAATGTCTCGTTTACTTTTTTTAAACATTCCTTTTTTATTCTGCTTGGTGTCTGGCTGTTGAGAAAAACTTGCCCTTGCCTTTTTTGAAGATCAATTTTTTTGTCTTTTATAGTCATCAAAATCGGCCTGTAAACGACTAAATTCTTCATCCGTGATGTTTGAGTCAACTAGTGCTTTATTTATTGTCAGTTTGAACGAACTAAGTTTAGCTGTTATTAGTTGAACCATAGCTGTGTGCTTTTGGAGTTAGTTTTTAATTTTTTGCTAGCAGCACTTACAGCTAATGAACACAGGCCAAGAGTTAAAGACAACCACCTAGAGGTAAAGCTGCGGGTGCACCTACGCCTGTTGCTAAGAGGCCTACACTTGTTCCTGCTGATAGAGCACTTATAGTTGATGTTCTAGTATTAACATATGTAACAGCATTAAAGGCAGCAGAATACCTTCGTTTGGTTTTGCTGTATTTTGAAAGGTCTTGCTCTAGTACTTGCCGCATTTGTGTAATGTTTTGTTAATCTGAAGGTTTTTATGTCAGGGGGTTTCTACTATCCCTTCTTTTGGCGACTCTGGCGCTGTAGGTACTTTTGGATAATGCTTAACAGACCTGCTTTTTTAAAATAAAAATAATTTAGTAATGTATATCTTTTAATCTGTTATCTTGAATATTCAGCTGCGCTCATGTATTAAAAACAAATATACATTAACTGGTTTATCATTCTCTTTTTCTTTATCAATTTGAATGTTTATTCCGTCTTTAACAGTTCTCTCCCACTTCCATGCAACTGATTATCCTCAGTTGACCTTAGGTCATCCATAAACCGTATTTCGTTGTTAAATAATCATCAAGTCTAACACTGTGAAGGTGTAGATCTTTAGACACAAGGTCTACTGTTGGACTTCTATGCTCCCACCTCCGAACAATTTTCTTATTTCGTCAAAATGCTGATAAGGTTAAGTCCACTCCCATAGATTTGGTTAGGATACCCTCAATTGAACATTGTACTTTCATATTTTAGGATTGAGAAACTTTTCAGCTTGTCTTTGGAATGGTTCTTCATCTTCACACAGCAATAAAATACCTTTAAGTGATCTTGCTGCGGCACTAAAACTAAAATTCCATATAGTGTCTGCCTTGCTTTTAGGATATGTTGTATGATGAATCACTCTTTCGTAATATATTGCTAATTTTGACTGATATTGTTGCTCAATCAGCCTTGCTAAGTGAGGGTTGCTAACATGTCAAACTCTAGCGCGATGTCATAAATGCTGTACTTTGCTTCGGTGTCTGCAGATTTAATAACACGTTTGTATTTATTAAAGTTAGTTCATATGACAATCTGTCTTTTAATGCTCCTTGAAAGTACGGTGCATGCGCACTTAACAACTCAAAATCTAAGGGATGGAAAAGCGATTTCCATACGCATAACTTACAGCTTCGGGCTTGTTACCGTCTTTAGCATCTGCGGCGCCTATTCTGTGTTTTAGTGAATCTTTATTTTCGATTCCTTGAAACGCAAGATCATCCCTTTCATTCGCGGTTAGCCATAGATCAGAATAGATTAAAGATATGTCTGCATTGTGTAAAAGAAAATATTTCTTGCCCCCCAAGTTTTATGAAATTTTCTTAACGATTGCCCGTCCCAGATTCTGGACAACTGTCCTGTTTGGGTCTGTTGCTGATTCGAGTTCTATTTTGAAAGTAAGTCGCGCAGAGCTGGCACAATCACTTCATCTGCTCCTAGGTCTGGAAATTTGACAGTAAGAATTTGATCTGCATCAATAGTAGATGGATTTATTTGGAACAATAATATTCCGTTTATTTCCCTTCACGCCAAAGGGCTCTCTCAGTCTTCTATGCGGGTCAAGAATTGAACCATATGTTTGCGACATTTTTTATAAACAAAATAAAAGTTAATTATTTAAAAACTGGCAGGAATTGAAGGTGAAGAAGATTATGATGCTTTTGATCCTGGAGACGACATGAGTGAAATGACTCCTTTGACACAGCATCGCTCAGCGCCCTCATTGGGGCGTGAATTAAAAGAAAGTAAGGTCAGACATTTTACCAAAGTTTAGGTCAAGAACCTCCCGAATTTATACCCCCTGATAATTTTGAAGTAAAAGATGACCATTTGTTTGTGAAAAACGATCAAGGACAACTTGTTCGGCTTACAACTAAACCCGACCATCAAAGATTTTTAAAAAGAGTACAATTAGACAAAGACTCAGTGTGAGCGAACAAAATCGCCTTGGCATTTCTAAACCAAAATTAGATGGAGAGGCAGTTTCTAAACTTCAAAAACACTACAAGAACTCCCAACAGCTAACCAAATACAAAACATGGAACTTAAAGAATTAAATCAATCAGCAGGCGAATTAATAAATGCAATAGAAGCAGAAACCAGTTTTTTTCAGAAGAAACAGCATTAAAAACTATACACGACCCACCGCTACCCATGCGAGAAATAGTGGCCCTTGATCATGCTTTGAGAAGCATCAGAGGCGAATTAACAAACAATTTAGCAAAACTGGGTGAACTAGATGAGCATATAAAAAGAGAAAAAGAAAGATATTAAAGAAAGAATAACCCAAAGACTAAAAGATCTTGAACAAGAAAGATCAGCAAGATAGAAGTGTTGTCTACTAACCGAGAACAATTACGAACTCAAGTGAGCAGAATAGAGAAACTATCCAAAGAATTTTATATGAAGACACAACGCTAGCAGAACGAATACGAACACTGTTTAGAGAGCAAGGAGTCACATTAGCAAGCGTTATAACGGGCCTTAGGTTTTGCAATAAGTACACTGGTGATGGCTATTACAGGCGGCGGTGGTCAAAGCCAGTGCCTCCATCGCCTCCACCTGATAATCATGGGTAAAAAAACAGCTTGATCATCTTGCGGGGGTTTTTAAAAAAAAAAATTAGCCAGTAAAGCATGGACGCTTTACCCGGTATATTTAGGGGGTGTTGTTAGCTGGCTTTTGTCTACTGCAAGCAAAGTAGTTGGCTTTATGGCCGAGCACTTATGGACATTAGTTTTCTTAATAGTTGGGTTAATTTTTAGTAAAAAAAAGAAGGAGTAATCCTAGGCCAGTTAATCCGAAAACAAGTGCTGTCTTTTCATATTCATGGTCATTATTTTTTTTTACTTCAACGGTCTCTGGGCTTTGGGCCACGGGGATTGGATGACTTATTCTTTGGGGGTCGACTTGTTTGTTTACTGCTTGCAATATTACTGGCTCAGAATTTATTTCGTTTTTTTCCGACCTTCTGTTCATTGCCTGCCACAAGGATTTCATTATTGTAGTTTATTATTGTGCCTATCTGGAGTCTGAGGTCAGAAGGCAGCATGTATTAAACCAGTGCCAACAGCAAAGTCTACTTTCGATCTTGCAAATTGTAAAACATTTTGGTACCTTTTTATATGTAAAGAAAGTCCCAGATAGACAGAATAAAGATTATGTATTCATGCTTGAATGTGTGCCTGCTATCTGTACTCTCTGTCACTTTCCAAATCAGACAAACGCGTTCTCCCACTGGAAAGGAAACTAAAGTTGAAAACTGATTAAGCCACACCCTTTATTAATAAAAGGAGTAAGTTTTTTTTTCGGTTATGGCCCCGGTATGGACAGAGGAGAGGAAAAGAGGTTAAATTCACCACCCTGGCGAAGACACCGTTCTTTTGTTTGTTCCTCCCGCCCCTCACTCCCGGGCAGCTCTGGAGGTAGCTCTCGGGCGTTCTTTGACTGTCTGGGCATTCTCCCAGCTCCGGAAGAAGTCACGCCTGTAACCTGTCAAAGACCTGACAGTTGTCTGTGCCCATCTCCTGGCACCAAGACCCCGTGCTCAGTCCCTGGCACTGGAAGCCTGCACAGTGACAGTCTTTTAACATGTGTTCCTCCTCTCTCCTTTTTGTCCATGGCCATGAAACCTCTCGTCTTTTCCAAACCTCCCCCTCTTCCCCAAAGTCCATCCACAGGCCATAAAAATTATTCTTATTATCCTAAGCAGACAAACCAACAACATAGACACCATACCTTTACATGAACCACTATCCAAGGAAAGATTTCGATTCACTACCCTCAAGAACAGCAAAAGCACAATTCCGCTTTGTCAACCTCATCAATACCATTTTACAAGAAAGGATTTCCTTTTACTATCCTCGTCATAACCATTTCCTTTACATCCCTTTCTTACAATATCAACCACCATGATTTCAAATAAATTTGCTATTATAGTTGACACAATTTATAGACAAAAACATACACTTCTGTAAAATAAATGCTTGTCCTATTAACTATACATCATCATCAAACATCACACAATAGCATATCAATTTTCGAGAGACCATACATTGACTGTGTGTGTGTGTGTGTGTGTGTGTGTGTGTGTGTGTGTGTGTGTGTGTGTGTGTTGTGTGTGTGTGTGTGTGTGTGTGTGTGTGTGTGTGTGTGTGTGTGTGTGTGTGTGGTGTGTGTGTTATCCATCAGCAACATATTCCTTATTCAACATCTAAGTAAAACTATTGAATGAAGGAACAAACATCATTCATCTTATCCAACTGTTAATTTTCCAACGGAATACATCACATTCACGACATAAATACCTCATCCCGTTATAAAACGACTGTAGACTTGGGTTGGAATTCTGCAACATATCTAAAGATTGTTTAGTTTCCAATACATGAATTATATTAAACCTCCTATCTCCCTATCTCCACAAACTTAACCAATACATACCTTTACAAGGCAAAAGACATGTCAACAGTGTCAGCTAAAACTTCAGCCCGCGACTTCCAAACAGGTGAGCGATTTCTGTTCACGCAAACTGCGCATGCACAACCTCTACTGGGTGTCTTATTTTCTTTTGGCCCCAGCTCTAAATTGTCTGGGACAAAACGCCTTTTGTTACATTATACTTGAAGGTAAATCAACTGTAGAATTAATGGCGTCCTCTAAATTTGCTAAGTATTGTTTTTGTGCATCCAAACCAGTAGAAGGATCAGTTATGCTCAATCTCGTTTGTGCTTGCGAACCTAGCAAACACCAAACGTAAGTACGAATAGAGTCGTTTATTCGTTCTATTCCTGCTTTAGTTAGGCTCTTAGAAGTGTCTGAGATAAATGTTGTCCATGCTGTTTTATGCTCTTGCTCTATGGACCCGAGGTGAACAGCTGTGCCTGAAGAGAAAGATATGTAAGGAGGATTCCAGTTATAGTTATACTTTCTGTGCACGCCCCAAAAATAAGGGGTGCCTAGACCATGATTAAGATCCAACTTTTGTCTAAAGTCTGTCTTGACCTTAATATTGAATTCGTTACAGATCCTTTCAAAAGCCTTCATGTCCATTCTGTTGCTGAATGGATTAAACGGTTTGTCATTTGGCAATGGCGCTTGCAATTCAGACAAAATACGTCTGAAGGTGTAATAGAAATGAAATCAATACACTGACCTCACCAAAGGATCAGGGTGATTTAAATGATCGGCATACGACACTCCACACCCAGCTGATGCACAAAACACAGCAAAGTTTAACTGGTTCTGGTAAAACTGCAACGGATGATTAAACCACACTTTTGGGATGTGGTCTTTTTTAATAGGAGGGTTAAGATAGCTGTTCAATGGAGTACTAACCTTTACTTGAAAGGCGTCAGACTGAGTCACAGAAATGTCAAGAGTATCAGTTGTTATGTTTTTAAGATTGTAGTGCGGCCCAGCAGAATATTTTGCATCAGTATATTTAAATGGAATCATTTTTATTTCGTTTAAAAAAAATGTTTGTAACAATAACAACCCAAGACCGTGCTTCGTTTTTAGAACATGCTATTGATAACGATTGCGGAACCAGAACGGTCGCGCTCCATGACATTTTTTACAAAGTCCTATGGTTTAATATAAGTGAATCCAAGGAGAATAATAAGATTCTAAAAGTTGATAATGCAAGAAAATTAGTTAGCCAGTTAACAATACCTGATGGTTATTACGGGTTTTGCTCACTAAAAGAAGCAATGAGTAACTTCGACATTACTCTCAAACTTAACAATGCAAATCTAAAAAAAATGTTGACATTCAAACCTGAAAAAGAAGAAGTAGGTTACTATTTTGATAGAGAGCTAGCTAAAATTTTAGGCTTTACAACTACCAATCAACCCACTCATAGGTTTAGAGTTATGCCAACAAAACTACTTATGAGGGGGAAAATCTGCTCGATCTTGCATTACATTCATTACTCTATATTCATTTAGACGAGCTGAGCACTGATAGCAACTTATAGAGGAAGGCGCAAAAAACTGTTTTAAGAGCTCTTCCGTCGGGGAAAAGTGTTATTGCGATTATGAAATTATAAAATTTTCCCTAATTTACTTTAAAAATTAGTTTGTGGGGGGTCGGATTTTTTAAATAAAAAAAATCGCAGACAAAGAAAAAAAGTTGTGAAATGTGATAACCTACAATTTTTTTTAAATAAAAAAATTATTTGTTCTAAAAATGTCGCGTGGACCAGAAGAATGGGAGAAAATTTGGGCCCCTGAAGGTTTTTAATTAGAATTAAAGACTTGCCCCCTGGGGCTTTGAACGAAGGGGTGAGATAGGCGTTTTGTATGGTTTTGAGTAAGCAAAGAGGTATTATAAACAAAGAATACCCAAACAAAATTTTCCTAAACTAGAACAACTGGAAAATTAGAAACAAAATTGCGGTTTATAAATATAAATGTTCGAAAAACAAAACAAGGGATTAAAACCCCTTAGAATGGGAAATAAAATTTAAATTTCATAAGCCCATTTACATTTTTGACCGCCAAAAAAAATTCAGAAAAGCCTCACCTGGCCTTTTTTCATGAGCCTTACTCCAAAAGACTAGTCAAAAGAGTCGAAAAAAGCCTTTGGGGCAAACAGTACACCCTTCCAGAAAAAAACATTTTTAAAAAGATGCTTCTACAAAATTACATTTTTCCCACAAATAAAATTAGGGAATTTCACAATATATTTGAAATGTTGTCTTAAAAGATGAGGAGAGAAGGGGGGTTGGGCTTTAGTGAGTCCTTCAAAAAGGTTTAATTAGTGGAAAAACTTAGCGTTGAAAAATTTAAAGTTACGTTGTTTTTTACAACGGGGGGGAATTTAAAGGGTCATTACAAATAAAAATCAATATTATCCAAATAAAGAAATCTCAGAGAATGACGGGATTAATTTTCACATTAGACTTTTTAATTTTATTTACTGAAAAATTTGACAGAGGTTGATAAACAATTAACTGGATTAAAAAATTTGTTTATAAAACTATGGCCCATTAAACTTTATGACAAAAACTCCCATTGTTATTGATTGTGGACGGCAGTTTGGGTTTGGGGAAAAAAACAATATTTGTCCTAGCCCTATTACAAACGTTTTTTTGTTTAAAATTTTGATATTTTGTAAAATTTTCTGTCCAACATAAAGGGAACAAAGCATATAAAGATAAAAGGTTTTATATGGACAGATGATGACATATTTTTAGTTGTCCTGCAAAAACTGAGTGGGGTTTTTAGAACATTTTATAGACGTTTGAAGGAACAAAGACACATTTATTAAGATGCTGTTGGCAAAAAGGAATAGTTAAAAAAAGAAATTTTTTTCAAAAGGCTTTCAGGGGAAGACATGCGGGGAATAAGTGTGTGGTTTTTTATGTCAAAAATATAACTCTTTTTTTAAAAAGACTTTAGAGAAAGTAAAGATTTAGTTTTATTCAATGAAAGACGGACCTTTTGATGAATGTATGCAAAAATAGTTTTAAAAATGATGGGAAAAAAATAGGATTAAGCAAAAACTAAATCTGAAAATTTTTTGTAAATATTTTAAAAAAGGATAATCTAACATATGCATTTGGGGTTTAAGTTAGAGAACTAATAAATCCCTCCCTAGGGAAGCCCAAAGGTTGGGCTTTTGAGCTGGCTTGGTATTTTATTAGTTCTTGGGGAGAAATGGGGTTTTTGAATCATTGGTTTAAAAGGGCAATTTTTTTTTAAATGAACTTGCAATCAAAAAAAAAAATCGCTTTGTTGATTGGCCTACTGATTTTTGTGAACTTCGGTCTGTCCCCGAACTGCCCCAAAAAGGGCTACGGTGGCTTGCCACGACTTCGGAACGTTTGCTGAGGGCAAGGGTTTTCCCCGGGGTGGTCTGGACTGAGAAAGTCACCGAACAGCGGGAAAAATCCGTCCGTTCCTAGATAGGTATTCCTGGGGATAAAATGACCCCCGATTTCCCTTTCCGTAAAATTCCCTTCCCCATGGGTAGACATGACGCTGAACTCAAAGTGGAAAATTCTCCTTTCCCAGCCCCCGCCCCTTTTTGGGGGTGATCAATCGAAGCCATCTGACAAATTCCCCAACCCTTTCAAAAAGCCTTTCTTTAAGGAAAGGGCCATCTTTGCTCCGCTTGGGAAAAATTGTCTTAAGAAGGGTATTTTCGATGATTTAAAAAATTTTGTTTTGTTTTGTAAAACGATCCTCGATTAAAAAATGACCCTACGAATTAGAAACGACGGAAATGATTTATTTTAGGGCGACAGACCGGAAAAGTTGCGAAAAGACGAGAACATTGAAATTTTTGAGGGGTTTTTCTTTTTAAATGATCCCAAGTTAAATTTTGTTTCACCACGGTTTGGACAAAGCCAAAGCGCCCCCTTTAAAAAACAACGCAATATACAAAGTCCATTTTCCTTGGCCAACCACAAGACATGTGTGACTTTTAAAGCGGGAAATAAAACTATCGAGTCCCGTTTTTTTTCCCCGAAAGGGGGTAACTTTGGAAAATGTGATTTTGATTGAGGGGGACTGCGGAACCCATGGTGGAGCTGGTGGGGTTAAAGCCCGTTCTTCTAATTTAGCATCGTTTCTAATTAACTGCCTCACTTAAATTGACGTTCTTTATCTTTAGTTCCCCCAGCTTTTTCTTCAATTCATTTCCTAGCTTTTTTTTAAAGTTCCCCGTGGTCTTTTTTTTCACTTCCCCCTTAGTCTTTTCTTCATCCTAATTTCCCTTTTATTTTTTCTCCTCTTTATGTTGCCCCATCTAGCATTGTTGCAATAGTTAGTAACTTTTCCCTTTAAAAATCCGCGTTCCCTTGTTTTAAAATATTTATCAAAACACTAAATGAAACCCTCAAAAGATAAAACACAAAACAATTTTAAATATGGATAAAAAAAGGGGATAAGAAGATGTATATGTTTCAAAAGCAATTTTAAATATATACAAAAAAGAATTTAATTTTCCGGTGTAAACAGAAAAGTTACAAAACGGGAAAAAGAAAAAACAAGGGAAGTATGTTTCCAAAAGTATTTTTTTTTCAAAAAAGTACAATTTGAATTTAAAAAAAAATGAAGTTCAATGCTAACTGTTTTTCTAAAAAAGGAAAAAAAAACAATAAAATTTTTGAAAAAAAATCCTTTATAAAGTTTTAGCCTTTAAAATTTTTGTTTTCAATCTTTTTTTTTATTAATTTTAAATGAATTTTCAAAAAAAATGTATTGCTTTTACGAAAATGAATATAATTTAAAAAACAAAGGGGAAACAAAACAAATTTAAAAAAAAAGGGAAAAAACACAAAATAGCGCAAATCCCACCTAAAAGAGGAAAAAGTTGAAAAGAAAACTAGATAGGAGCTTATTGAAGAGAAGGTTTAGAGATTTTGAAAAAGGGGGTGAAAAGGAAATGAAAAAATATACAGGATCGGAACAGTGAGACAAAATCAAGAACAGCAAAAGAAGCCCTCAGACAGCACCCTATTGGTCACTGTCTCCCGTGAAACTGGAGACGGGAAAAACAAATCACGCACAATATACACACTACAGTAATAATACAAAATGATTAACAATCACTCAATAAATGCACATTCACCCAAACGCAAAGAAGAAATCACAACAGCAAAACAAAAAAAAATAGAAAATTTTATTTGGAGGAGTTTTCCCTGCACTTGTCAACCTCTGTCCTGTTGAAGGAGACAAGGTTGGTTCAAACTCTGGGAAAAGGGGACTACTTGAAATGAAACGATAGAACAGAGAAAGAATAAAATAACAAAATAAACCTAATAAGGGCGATCACGGCTGCTCCCACTCTTGAACTAACCGCTCAATGTAGCGAGAAGCGGTGGGGCTCACCGATCGGGAAAAGGACAAAATAGGGAATCAACAAACAAAAAACACTATCAAAACTCAGAGTCAGAAATAAGAGAGAAGTCCTCACTCGCACTGAAAATAAACTCACTCACACACATAAACAGAAAAAAAATGCAAATACCCAATAAATAATTAAACTTTCTCTTTTTTTTTTCTTTCCCTCAATCCCTTGAGGGTACAAATCAAAATCTGTTTTCTCTTTTTTTTTTTCTTCCCTCAAACCCTTAAGGGTACAAATGAAAATCTTTTTCTTTTTAATGAAAATATATCTTCTTTTTTTTTCAAACCCCGAGGACACAAACAGAAATCTTTCCTCTGAGGGTACAACTGGAAACTTCCTTCTCTTTTTTTTTCTTTACAGGGGAAACAAAACGGCAGCTACGTCGGGGTCACCACTGTCACACTGTCACTTTTGCACATGTGCATTCATGACAGCATTTACTCCATACGCACACGCAATCTTTCCAATCAACCAAAAGGCGCACTACCGAATGTTTTTATCTTCTCCCCCTCTCCTTCAGGAAAACAGTTTATTAAATCACATCAAGCAATTTATAAACAGATTTTATGCATGTATCTCTCTTTACACTGAGAGATAAACTCATTCATTCAAATCATGGCCTTCACATTACATTAGCCCAAAATCCAGACCAGGAGAATAAATAACTCCTGAAATCATCGACGTCATACCTGCATCAGATAAGACTCAATACTATCACAATTCTCGTCTCTCAGACATCGTATCGCCCAGAGAATGTAAATATGTTGGTTCAAGACCCCCCATCTTATTTTGCACGAAAACCCCCTTTTTCACATACAAATCACGTCCATCACATATCAGTTTTGGCCAAATTTAACACCTTTTTTACAACTAAAATTAACACACAAAAACCTCTAAAATTGACGCAAATTAGCACATTGAAACGGGGGTTTCCGTGCAGAATAATATGGGTGATCTTGAGCGAATATATTTACATTCTCTCCAGGCACATAAAATGAACTAAACAGATATATGGTTTGACAGTCACAGACCGGTTATAATCAATATTGGTTTCCCAGGCCACTTGCACGGTCTGTTGCTCACGAGACCCCCTGCAAATACTCCATTATTAATTAGTTTAGCTGCCCACGTGTGCACGTTCAACCAATCGACAGGAAGTATGACGTCATATTTGCCCGGGCACCAAAGTCAGCTACCGATCACCGGCCATTCTCAGTTGGGCTGCTTACGCGTCTAGACGTGTGCGTGCGTTATCTCTCTGAACAAATGGCTGATTTAAGAAAGCCTAAATCTGTTGGAAACGGAGCAAAGAAAACGTGAAATGACAGTAAGTGAACTGGACGCTTTTTTACGTAATTGTTTTGTAGAGCAACTTGATTATGAGCCGATTGACGAAGGTTCTTTTTATTAAGCTGAAAAACATGGCTAAAATTACGCCTGTTTTACTGAAGGCTGGTTCTGAGATCAAAGATGGAAATCGTAAAACTCTTCGGCAATCTTTGCTTTTTAGGCCATTGGCTTGAAAGAACAAAAGCTCTTTTCAAAAAGTCTAACCCAAAAGCGTCATGGGATAATTATTTGAAAACTGAAATTCTGATGGAACCCAGGCTGTGTAGAAAACTGATGGAATTATCATTTTGGTTTTTTTTTACTATCCAAAGTTTCACAAGCTTGGAATTTCTATCCACAGCTTGTATGAGAAAAGAAAGCTCATTTTAAAATACTGCAAAGCGCGTTGGCTTTCATGAGTACTGGTGGGCCAGGTACTGCTGTGAAAAATCAATAGCCCACTAGGAAAGCCACAAACGCATGACGTGCTTGAACCTGCGTGCAGGAGTAATTGATCACTTCCACAGCGGTAGTTTTACTAGCCTGACTGCCAGAAATCGCCCAACAAAACTGGGTCATTCAGGCAGCTCCCCCTGAATGACCTACAAAGCCTGCCTCTACCCCCCCCCGCTGGAGCTGCACCAACACTCCCTTCACCTCTAAAGGCTACCTTTCGGGCAGCGGGCCGATAAAAACTTTGAAAGAGATCCTGTGATCAATATTCAGGACTTGATAAGTGCTTTTGGCGGCTGTCCTCGAATTTACGTCATTCAAGTGCGAACCACAAAAAAGCCCCCCTCAACGTTCCCCCACAAGCACCGCCCTGTCTATTGTGTAAAATGTTTCATATGTGTTGTGTGTGTGTGTGTGTGATCCAGATCATGCCTATAGTAAAAAAACAAGAGAAACGATTAATTATTTTTTTTAAATTTATGTTCACGAGTTTGTCACGAGGCCTACGACGTTTGACCCATCTGGGGTGGCGGAATTATTCATTTTTTTATTGTCGTTGGCTGTTGTCGTGTATCCGTCCCTTATGTGGCTTGTGGTGCGGTTGCACCTTGGTGTAGTTCAGCTCAACTTGGGTTTTGCTTTCTCTCTCTCTCTCTCTTTTTTCCACTGCCCGTGCTATTCACCCTGTAGGTTCAGGGGTGGCTGGTACCTTTCTCTCGAACTTGCTGTCTATGGGCCTCTCCGCCTGCCCTTTTTACCTGTCGCACTGCTTCATTTCTTTTAGTTTGAAGTATGCTCACTCGTGACGCAGCATGGCATGTGGCCGCCATCGCTGAGGGAGGTTAGCTCTTCACTCGAGCGGAAGATGTCTCTGGGAGCGCCTGCTCCGGCCCTTGGTTCTTCACCGTATCATCGAGGGTACAGTCGGTATCTTCAATTCCTACAGTCGGCCTGTAGAAGTGACATCACTTCTTCTTTCTCCGCATCTGCGCTTCTGTCCTCTCGACGGGACAGAGGGCAGAGAGAGTCGTTTGACCCCCTCTTCTGGTCACCCACGGGTAGCGGGTAAGCATCAGTTTCGTGGTTTGTTTGTTTTGGTTTGTTGTTGTTAGCCGGCTTATTCTTCTCTTTTGCGCAATTTTCTTTTGTTTTTCAAAATTGTAAAAAGAAATATTGTTTGAGACCTTTTCTTGGTTAATTTCAATCTTTAACCTGGCCATTCTAAATTATATCCAAAATTCTTTCTCCTTTTATGCATCTGGTGAGCGGTAGTCGATGGGGATGGGAGAGAACCTGTGATTCGGGGTTTGGAACTTGCTTAGTCTCGCTCGTCCCCCCCTGTCACATTCGCCGGACTTTTATTCTTTGGCCACCGTCTGTTTGTGTGTGCAGGAAAAAACGAGTTTTATGTTCGCGAGTGTGCGTACGCATGATTTGTCGTTCGGATGCGTGTTGGGATTTGTGTTATTTTGAAAGTGGCTATAAAATGTGACAATTATGCCATTGAATTTTTATTTGCAAATGGGGTGGCAGTTATTAAGCGATGGTCGCTGTGTTGGTTTATTTCCTAAGAAAGGAAATTTTTTAAACGTGATGAGAGAAGGGTGAAGATAATTCATATTTGTTTTATAGCCTGTTGATTAATGCAGTCCCTTACCTGCTTCATGTGAGAAGACTTTAACGATTGTTTGGGTTTTAAACTGTGTTATGCTTGGGGTCTGTGTAAGCTGGGGCTGTTGGTGCGTTTGATGGACTTCCCCTCGCCCATAAATGCGAGTGGCTTTTAAAGATTTAGCAGCATGGGTCAGACTGTACTGACGGCGGGGTTCCAGTACCCTTCCTTCTTTCTTCCTTCCCTCCCTTTCTTCTCCCTCCCACTACGCCCCCCCCCCCCCCCCCCCCCCTCCCGGGGCTTCCCCCGGGAGTCGGACTGGTGGGTGCCACGTGCGGGTTGAGGCCCAAACGCCTGGCTGAGACCGGGGACTGGATGGTGCCACGGGGCTGGTTGAGGCCACGCTTGGCTGAGACCGCGGACTGGATGGTGCCACGTGCTGGTTGGGGCCCACGCTCTGGCTGAGACCGCGGACTGGATGGTGCCACGTGCTGGTTGAGGCCACGCTCTGGCTGAGACCGCGGACTGGAAGAAAAGCCCGCCGGCTTGACTGGCCGACCCTGATCCCCGTCCAGGCCCCTCCAGTAACAACGCCACGTCTCTCCCCCCCCCCCCCCCCCCCCCTCCGGGACGCGCTCTTCACTGCCTGCTTGCTTTGTCGAGGGTGTCGGCTTTGAGCGACTCCCTTCAACAACCAACCCGGTTCGGACACCTAGTGCGACAGGGTGCTCCCAGTAGACTTGACGGAGGCAGGGGTGTGGAGGCACTCCAGGGTGTGGGAAGGGATGGTTGCTGAAATGTTTCTTTATAATTGTGTATATGTCATATGTGCAGAATGTGAATTGTGATTGTGTACGTCGTATGGTGAAATGTTATTTAATAATTGTGCATGTTGTGTGTTTTGGGAGTGCTTGATTGTGATTGCAGGGTTGTGCGTTGAATGCTTATTTACGACTGTGTGTGTTGGTGTGAATAAATGGGGGTTGTATCGTAATCTTTCTCGTGTGGGCCTTGCGAGGCGTGTGAGGTCATCACTCCCTTCACTCCCACCTAGACCGATCCTGTCAGGGCAGACCTCCAGGGTCGGTCGTGACAATTGTGGGGGCTCGCCCGGGGATGTGAAGGGCTCTGACTGTCTCTCTCGTTTCGCGGAGTACCTGTTTAGGTTTGTCTTTTTTGTATATGTTTAGTCAGTTTGTCGTGTTTGTTCGTGGTGTGGCTGGGTGACTCAGCGTGAAGGGAGTCTTGGTGGCCTGAAGGAACATCGGTGTGCCCGGGGGGGTCGAGGTGAGACCGAGGGGAGCCCGACTGCGTCCAGACCTCCTTCCGCCGCGTACCTCACGCAGGTACGGCCGTAATCTTGCCTTTCTTTTGCCGCTCAGTCTTCCTTCCTGTTGTGTAATTAGCCAGTTTTTTTTTTTCTCTACCGGGGTTATTGAGTACGGGGGGTTGTATCGGACGTTATGTCATTTTTTTTTCCTCTCCCCGGATTCCGTCTGCCTGTTTTTTTTTTCCCGGCCAGCCCCACCGCACTGTTGCTCGGTTTGTAGAGCGCGGTGTTGCCAGAGTGGGGGCAGCCGGACATAGTTTTTTTTTTTTTTTTTTTTTTTCGGTGAGCCCCACCGCACTGTTGCTCATGTTGTAGAGCGCGGGGTTGCCAGAGTGGGAGCAGCCGGAACTTGTCCGCACACACGCACACACACACAATACACACATATACACACACCCCTAAAATATTTTTTTTTCAATGGAATTGTCTTTCCCCTGTATTTTTGATAACTTTTAGGGATATAGTTTCATGGCAAGGGTCCGTGCTGGGGGATGGCTACTCGGCGTCGAAGAAGAAGGGTCTTCTAAATGTTTTCCCCCACTATTATACCAGGCACATCAAAATACGGTGATTTCCACTTATTCCAGTCTGTAGCCGATAGTCCAGCGAGTACTTTCACTTCTTCTTCGCTAGGGGTTTTTCCTGCTGAACCTCTACTGGCACTTCCGCTCGGAAGCGTCAGAGTATAGCGAAGCAACTGTGGGGCTTCTGTTGATTTCGCAGAAACCAAAGCCCCCAAATTCTCCATGCTCCCCTCGTAAGGAGTATGCCCCGGGGGACTTTCCTCAGGGAAAGGTCGAGACCCAAGGGACGGGTCAGAGGGGTCATCCTCCCGTGTCGGGAGAGGTGAATCCTTCCCGGGACATCACCTCTGTCCTGATGTTTTTAGAGCGACAGCGACGTGAGGAGAGGCCCTCCGTAGGGAAGAGCGTAGGGAAGAGACGTTAGGCAGGAGGCCCTCCGTAGGGAAGAGCGTAGGGAAGAGCTAGATAGGCAGGGGGCCCAGCGAGGGAAGAGGCTGCTCTGCCAGAGAGGAGACTGACAGACAGGAGTTTCCCTGCATGGGAAGAGGCTATTCTTCGTAGGGAAGGGGCTGCTCAGCGCAGGGAAGAGGCTGCCAGACAGGAGCTCAGCTAGGGAAGAGGCTCCCAGACGGGAGGCTCAGCGTAGGGAAGAGGCTGCCCTCCGTAGGGAAGAACTAACAGGAAGGAGGCTCTGCGTAGGGAGGAAAATGGAACAACTTCTTTCGCGGTCTCCCGCATCTGTAAGTCAGGGGGTTAATCACCAGCAGGTGATAGATTAGAGGCCCAAAGTTAAAGCTTCCAGAGTTCAGACCTAGGGGAGGACATTAAATATGTTCCTAGAGCATTTTGACAAGGTTGCTAGTTCATACCAATGTCGAGGAACAAAAGGCTATGCACCTTTTCTGGATTATCTGGTGCTGCAAGGGAGTGTGTGCTCACTCTAAATGAAGGTGCGTCTTATGCAAACATGCAGTTGGCTCTGCGAAAGCGTTTCCACCTTACCCCGAGACGTACAGGAGGAATTTCAGGCCCATGAAGAAAATAACGACGAGACCTTCGTGCAGTTTTGGTGATGGGCTGCGCAAAACGCTGGGGTACTGGCGTCAGTTGGCTAAGTTGGAGCTGGAGGATCTGATCCTCATTGAACAGCTCACCAACACTGTGCCCCCAAGTTGAGGATCCGGAAGGCGAGACAGCACCTCAGGATTTCGCGGCTGCGATTCACACCGCTGAGTTGTTTGCTGAAGCTCGCAGGGCTTATGGCATCGCCCAGATAGGGAGAGGAAGCCCTCCACAGGTTTTAGTGGCAATAAGGCGCCGACAACTGCTAGGGGGGGTGAACAAGGCAGGCAGTTCATCGGGGGGACCTCAGCACCCCGATTTTTTTTTTCTTTGTGGTCGTCCCGGGCCACATTAGGAAAGATTGCCCTAAAGCCGCTGGTAGTCATGGGGCTAGTCCTTTCCAGCATCCTCGCGCCCCCGGCTAACGTGGGGTCCATCCAAGCTTCGGTGGACAGAGTGTCCCAGTGTTCTTTCTGTTGTTGGTTCACCCTTTGGGTCGAAAACCACAGGGTTTCGGAGCATCAACACTCTTTGTGGAAAAGGGTTTAGTTTCCCCCAAGGCCCGCGGGGCGCCATTTAAACGATGTGTGCGGGTTGGAGGCTGGTTTTACCTCCACCCGTCCTTCAGTACTCGTTTCTATCTCCACCCTACTTCTGTGGCGAAGTATGGCCATCGCGGGGGAAAGACCTCGTATTCCCTTATCATAGGGAATACGGGTCACCTTTGCTGAGGGACGCAGTCAGTCCGTGTCTACGGATCTGCCCGTACAGGCGTGTGTGGAGTCACCACACGCGCCAAAGCTAAGAAGCAGGAACAGGAATTGCGTCCCGTTCTCCACCGATCTCTGACGAGTTCTGGCCAGGGCCGATCCTGCTACCAGGGTCCGTTTTCAGGCCAGGGACTTGGATGCCAACGCCTGCGACAACTGGAAAGATCGTCCCGCTCAGTCTGCCCGACACGCCAAGTGAGCTTCAAGCTCCACAAGGGATCCTCTTTTAGGGTTTTCACTCAGGCAGATCGTGTGGCCAAACAGCTTGTTTGTTCCCCAAAGCTTGAGAGAGTCGTTTCTCCGGCAGGCCCACGATTCCCCCATGGCAGGTCATATGGGCTCCAAGCGGACTCTCGAGCGAGTAAGACAGGACTTCTTCTGGCCAGGGATGAACTCGCAGTTAGGCAGTACTGCCGCAGCTAGTTGCGATGTCTGCCAACGGACAACGCCTAAGGGTCGCTTGAAGCGTGTTCCCTTAGGGTCAGTGCCTCGGGTTGGGGAGCCCTTCACAAGGTCGGTGTCGACCTGGTGGGACCCATTAAGCCACTATCCGATCGGGGTCACTGCTACATTTTGGGTAGTGGTGGACTCCCGCGACTCGGTATCCAGAGGCTGTCCCGCTTAGGACTATCGCCGCCCCTACGTAGCTGAAGCTCTCGGGCCCAGATAGGGAAACGCGCACTGGCGTGCCCAAGAAGATCCTTTCGGACCAGGGGACCCAGTTTCTGTCCGAAGTCATGCAGGAGTTAACACTCTGCTCAATATTCACAAGGAAACAACGTCACCCTATCATGCGCAGGCCAATGGCCTTGTCGAGCGTTTCAACGGGACGTTGAAGCAGATGTTGCGTCGCCTTTGTGCAGAGCAACCTCGAGTGGGATCGTTTCCCCTCCCTGCTGTACTTTTTCGCCTACAGGGGGGTTTCCCACAGGAAAGCATGCGGTTTTCCCCATTTGAACCTTGTATGGCAGAACAGTGCGAGGACCCACCAACATCCTGAAGCAGATGTGACCCACGATGATGTGGAACCTTCTGTCAAGGGGGAGAGTCGATATGTGGTCGATCTACGCAACCGCATCGCTGACACTTGCCAGCTTGCTCGCAACACTTGCAGTCGCAAGAACCAAATACAAGGCTTTGTATGACCGACGCAGTGTTGAACGGGGGTTTGACCAGGGATGAGGTGTGTTTTCTCCTTCCCCAAAAGAAGAACAAGCTGCAGCTTGCTTGGCAGGGTCCGTTCGTGGTCTGCAGTCGGGTGGGGACTGGGGATTTTACCGGATTCGTGTGCGTGGGAAGGAACGCCTGTATCACCCCAAACCTCCTGAAGGCGTACGTACGACGGACTCAGGGCCAGGCAGGTTACAACCCCTGTCGTTGTGGAGAGTGGCGAGAGCACGCCGTGTCGGTGGCTCAGGACATCCCCCCCGTTCCTCTCGTCGAGGAAGAGTCGTGGCAGGATGTTTGCTTCGGTTCTAAACCTCTCCTCAGCACAGACTGACCAACTGCACGACTTGTGCCAGGAGTTCCAGGACGTGCTACAGATCGGCCCCTGCACAGTACCCTTGGCGAATGTACACTGGCATTGACCACCGAGACCCCAATTTAGGGTCAAACATACCCTCTGCCTCACTCTCAGGCGTCTGTCATCCAGCAGGAGGTGCGGGCCCATGTTGAGGTTGGGGGGTCATTGAACGTGCGAGTTCTCCGTACTCATCCCCCATCCTTCTGGTAAAGAAGAAGGATGGCAAAATGAGGTTCTGCGTCGATTTTCCGTCGCTAAAATAAGGTTCCCCGGGTTTGATGCTGAACCTATGCCGGATGTCGACCAAATCTTCGCTCAGCTGGGGTCGTGCCAACTATTTCTCTAATTTTCGATCTCGCAAAGGGGTATCTGGCAGATTCCCCCATGCCAGGGGGACAAACCCAAAACGGCATTCACGACGCCGAAGGACAGTTCCAGTGGAACGTGATGCCTTTTGGCCTCAAAACTGCTGGAGCAATTTTCATCGCGTCATGCGACAATTGCTTCTCCCCTCTTGATACGCCCGATCTGAACATTTCATGGACGACCTGCTACTCAGCTCAGTAGATTGGAGCTCGCACGTTTCACTCCTCCGTCGCCCTGTTTCTTCGCCCTTCGCGAGGTTCAGATGTCAGCCCGTCCTTCCAAATGTCACTTGGTCAGGACAGGGTTTCCTTTCTGGCATCATTTGCAGCGGGTTGGATCGCTCCTGAGGAAGACAAGGTGGCCAAAGTTGCAGTCCCAAACCTCCTGTACCAAAAGGAAATTGCGGTCTTTTCCTTGGACTTGCGGATACAACCGCAAGTTCATCCATGACTTTCAAGGGTTGCCTTGCCCCCACTGACCTGACGAAAGGGAAGAAGCCAAACGTCTGATTTGGGATGAAGTTGCCAACGGCTTTGACGCCTTGAAGACGACCCTCACTACTCGCCCAGTTCTTGGGCTCTCCCTCTGATCCTAGTTTCCTTTTTGTCCTGCGAACTGATGCTTCTGCGTGGGATTGGGGCTGTGTTCTACAAGATCAGGGGAAGGGACTCCAAAACCGCTTGTAGAATGCAAAAACTTACTGACGCGGCCATCTAGGTACCACACGATTGAACAAGAGTGTTTAGCAGTCGTGTGGGGCATCAGAAGTTTACCCTACTTGTACGGCCGTGGTTGTGCTGAGAGCGATCATCATCCTCTTCCATACCTGACCGGATCCGGCAGTCATCGTCCCTCATGGTTGGGCATGGAACAGCAGAGTCATGCGTTCACTTTTCCGTCATATCAGGGTTCCTGTAATACGGATGCTGACTATCTAGCCGAGATCCGTAGTCAGCACATTGGAAAATCGTCAGAGGGACACTCCCCTCAACCAGGGTAATATCCCCTTTGGTCTTTTATCAGGTGACTGACAGTTTTCACTTCAGTGATTTAACGGTAGTGACCCACCAATGGTTCGGATTGTTACTTTCATGTTGGAAGGTTTGCTTAGTGTTTGATAAATTTGTAGCTTATGTATTTCCCTGTAGATTCATCGTAGAATTTTGTATTGGATTCCTCGTCCTCTGTCGGGGCACAGAGAGTTGGGTTTGCGGCCCCAAATTGTTGTGATTCCCAATGCGTCAAGTTCAAAAGGACCACATCTCAGAGAAACTGCTTTTAGAAGGGGGGTTTGTCACGAGTTTTGTCACGGAGCCAACGACGTTTGACACATCTAGGGAGCGGAATTATTCATTTTTTTATTGTCGTTGCTGTGTCGTTGTATCCGTCCCTTAATGTGGCTTGTGGTGCGGTTGCACCTTGTGTAGTTCAGTCAACTTCGGTTGCTTTCTCTCTCTCCTCTTTTCCACTGCCCGTGCTATTCATCCTGTAGGTTCATGGGTGGCTGGTACCTTTCTCTCGAACTTGCTGTCATCGGCTCTCGCCTGTCTTTTTACCTGTGGCAGGTGCCTTTCTTCTTTAGTTTGAAGTATGCTCACTTTTGACGCAGCATGGCATGTTGGCCGCCATCGCTGAGGAGGTAGCTCTTCACTCGAGCGGAAGTGCTCTGGGAGCGCCTGCTCCGGCTTGGTTCTTCACCGTACAATCGAGGGTACAGTCGGATCTTCAATTCCTACAGTCGCCTGTAGGAGAGTGACATCACTTCTTCTTCTTCTCCGCATCTGCGCTTCTGTCCTCTCGACGGACAGGGCAGAGAGAGTCTTTTACCCGCCTCTTCTGGGTCACCCACGGGTAGCTGGTAAGCATCAGTTTCGTGGTTTGTTTGTTTTGGTTTGTTGTTGTTAGCCGCTTATTCTTCTCTTTTGCGCAATTTTTCTTTTGTATTTTTTTTTCAAAATTGTAAAAGAAATATTGTTTGAGACCTTTTCTCTGGTTAATTCAATCTTAACCTGGCCATTCTAAATTATATCCAAAATTCTTTCTCCTGTTTATGCATCTGGTGATGCGGTATCGGTGGGATGGGAGAGAACCTGGTGATTCAGGGTTGGAACTTGCTTGGTCTCGCTCGTCCGCCCCTGTCACATTCGCCGGACTCTTATTCTTCGGCCACCATCTGTTTGTGTGTGCAAGAGAACGAGAGTTTTATGTTCGCGAGTGTGCGTACGCATGATTTGTCGTTCGGATGCGTGGTTTGGGAGATTTGTGTTATTTTGAAATGTGGGTATAAAAATGTGACAATTATGCCATTGAAATTATTATTTGCAATGTGGTGGCAGTTATTAAGCGATGGTCGCGTTTGGTTATTTTCCTAAGAAGGAAATTGTTTAAACGTGATGAGAGAAGGGTGAAGATAATTCAATTTGTTTTATAGCTGTTGATTTAATGCAGTCCTTACCTGCTTATGTGGAAGACTTTTAACGATTTGATTGGTTTACTGTGTTATGCTTAGGTCTTGTTAAGCTGGGCTGTTTGGTGCGTTTGATAGACTTCCCCTCCGCCCATCCACGTCTGTTAAGATTTAGCAGCATGGGTCAGACTGTACTGACGCGGGTCCGTACCCTTCCTTCTTGTCTTCCTTCCCTCCCTTTCTTCTCTCCTCCCGCTACGTCCCCCCCCCCCCCCCTCCGGGGCTTTCCCCGGAGTCTGGACTGTGGGTGCCACGTGCTGGTTGAGGCCACGCTCTGGCTGAGGACCGCGCCTGGAGGGGCCACGTGCTGGTTGATGCCACGCTCTGGCTGAGGACCGCGGACTGGATGGTGCCACGTGCTGGTTGAGGCCACGGGTCTGGCGAGACCGCGGACCCGGAAAAAGCCCGCCGGTTTCTGGCCGACCCTGATCCCCGTCCAGGACCTCCATAACAACGCCCTCTCCTCCCCTCCCCCCCCCCCCCCCCTGGGACGCGCTCTTCACTGCCCTGCGTTCGGAGGTGTCGGCTTGAGCGACTCCCTTCAACAACCAACCCGGTTCGGAGCACCATGGCGACAGGGTGCTCCCAGTGACTTGACGGAGCAGGGGTGTGGAGGCAACTCCAGGGTGTGGATGGGATGGTTCTGGAAATGTTTCTTTATAATTGTGTATGTCATATGTGCAGGAATGCTGTAATTGTGATTGTGTACGTCGTATGGTGAAATGTTTATAATTGGCATGTTGTGTGTGGTGGAGTGCTTGATTGTGATTGTGCATGTTGTGTGCGTTGGAATGCTTATTTACGACTGTGTGGTTGGTGTGAATAAATGGGTGTTGTATCGTAATCTTTCGTGTGGGCTCTTGCGAGGCGTGTGAGGTCAGTCACTCCTCCTCCCACCTAGACCGATCCTGTCAGGGCAGACCTCCAGTGGTCGGTCGTGACATTTTTATGTTTAATCTTGGTTTAATAAAATGAAGGCCGAATTAGCTACAGAGCTTATGAATATACTTTATGAGTTGGATTGGGAGAGAGAAGCTGATAAGATCAGTTAAAAACAGGTTTGAAGAATTAATTACTGATCCCTTTTAATCGTATAGACATGCGAGAAGATGTATTGGAAGCTATAGTAAAATACCATTCTTGGCCTCAACCATTGTAAAGTTGTTTGCCATTTTAGTTGATATATGGCTCCTGAAGATGTTAATTTCACTGGTTTCTACTACCCCTGAAGGATTTTCGTTTTAATGAAGATCGTTTTAATTTAGAAAAAAAAACTATGAATAAGAGCTGAATTTACAATTAATTTTTTTATTTATTTTATATTAAAAAATGGCTGCTGAACTCAGTGAATCTGATTTAAAGAATTGTAATGACTATTTGACGAAACAATGAAATTATTAAACATTGATTTTAGCGAATTTGGTGTTGAGAATTATAGACAATAAAAAAAGATCATAGTGAATATTAATGAAGCAATTAAAGTGATTAACATTGACTGTAGTGATTCAGAAAAAGCTAAAATATTGGCGGGTGTTTTTGTAAGGTTACATGTCTGAGTTGTATGCGGCACTGGGTGAAGAATAAAAAGCCTTTTACTTACTTTATACAGTATTTTTTGATTTACGTACTATTGTGGCTTTAAAATGACAACCCAAGTAAATTCGAGACGGAAAACTATATACGCGGAGAAATATTTAGCAGTGACAAACAATTAAGCAATACGTTTAGTGAAGAGACATGAACTCATTAACCCTACAAACGTTCATGAAAGCGTACACACGCCATCTCTAAATCCCAGTCTCTCAGATGGAGCCCCCAGTAAAAGTCTGTTGGCTGTTCTGATTGATGATAGAGCCTGAGAAGTAACATGCCAGTTTGGGTCAACAGACAGAAGAAGATCAGCTATCATGACTGTTAACTCTAATGGCTGACTACATGCTTACACAGTTTAACCATGCACGTGAGGAGGCAAAGTTAAGGGGTTCTGGATGGTCTGGGGGACAGTCCTTGAAATCAAGTTGAGACAAAGTTCTGTCCATAGTGGCAATTCTTTTTTTTTTTTTTGCTGACCAACCTCTGCGCTACCTCAAAGGCAGTGCACCCACGCCGCTCATTCCGAGAAACCCCGTCCCAGGCCACAGCCCGGCTGGCACCCACCGCAGCCCAGGCACCACAACCACGGGAGCAGTAGGTCAAGTCGTCATGAGGCAACCCACCGGAGAGACACTGCAGCTGGCTGAGTCACTTTGGGTGTTCAGTGGCGCCTGTTCTGATCTAACATACGCAGGCACCACCTACAAGCCCCACTGACGACCATATTGCTTAGCGCGGAGGCGTGAGTGAGCTCTCCCTCGAGGCGCCACTACGTCCGTCCAACGACAGCCAACCCATGGACTTCGCCGATACCGGGACCCGAGGAGCAAACCAATGCCACAGACGAGGAGAGGACATCGAAATGAGGTCCCATGAGAGCAGGGCATGAAGGGCACAGAATTTGAACATTTTTTTTTAATGCTGATCAATGGGGGAAAGAGGATGATAAGATATGCACGGATTTCCTTTCGGTCAGAGACTACATGACAGGGCTGTACTCTGCGCTTCCTTTCATAATTAAACCTGGCGTCACCACCCGAGAAAATACAGGCACCTGCTGTTGGTCATGAATTTGAGCAACACTCTCAGAAACGCATCCATTAGTGGATGGAAACTCCCCTGTGTGGTTCCAGTCTTCCCAAATGAGTCCGCAGCAAACTCACTTGGGTAGGAGTCGGTCCCGGGCTGAAAAAACCCACAAAGACTCTGATGGGATTCGAACCCACGACCTCCCCGGAGTCGCGGCTAACACTTCCCCACGGCGGCTTAGTTGGCAATTCTACCTTCCTTCCCAAAAGATTGTTTAAACCGAGCAGTCTTAAACAACATAATTCTGACAACATGTGTTTTATGGTGTTTTTTACGCATTACATCCTGGGTTTAAAATCATGCAACAGAGTTTCCAATTATGAACAATATAAGCGAAAGCTGAACTTTGATACAAAACTTTCCCCGTGAGTATAAACAGCATATCTCAGTTGAAGAGCCCAAACAAACCAATTACTGTAAACGTATACACATGGCTGTAAAGCTATATAGTGCCTCTAAGGGTTTCTCCAACGCCCCTACTTTAGGTGGGGGTCACTTGACAAGCATGTAGACCTTAATCCTTTTGCATAGTACAAAGAGCCATTAGTATTAATTAGGGAAAAATAAGCAGACTATGGTTTTTACATCAAATCACCAGCTAAAAAAGGATTGTAGAAGATGTTGCTCAGACCCTCCACTATAGAAGCAGCTGCGACCATAAAACCGTTGTAAAAGTATTGTAGACTGTAAAACCAAAACTCCTCACACCAAACACCGGTCCAAATTAGTTTTAAAAATTTTCACAAATGCAGATGAGTCCATACGTTTAATGTGACTTTGAATCGCTCTTACCACAGTACTATGGCCCGCAACAGCAAGAACAAAAAACCAACCTTTTAAACCCCCATCAGATCTGTTCTTATGAGTTGTTGTTGTTAGGTCAATGGCCAACACACGACACCAGGGGATTTACAGAGGCCCCAACGAGCATAGTAGATTTTTAGACAGGGTGAAACAACTTCGCAATCAGTTATCCAACCAACTAATCTTTCAGACATTGTATGACCCTGAAGACCAAAAACGCTAATGGGCTCATCTACACACTGCTGGATTTGCAATAAAGAATTATTAGGCCACACAGTAATGACCCACGATCACATTACTGCAAATTCAGAGGGGCCGCGGCACAGCAATTGTAATCTTCAACTTAAGTGACGCTAACAGAGGATGCCCATCTTCTTCAATAACCCTACGAGGCTACGATCTCATTTTATCATGCAAGCAGTACCATTGAATCATACGAGGGCACCTTCATTGCACAGTCTCAGAAAGTACTGACTTTTACTCTTGACTGTTTATCCTTTTATGACTCAGCCCAACATCTTTTGGCTAGTTTAGATAAGTTAGCAGGGTCTCTACAAGACTTTCATCACTAAACAATATTTGATCCCTCTTTAGTACGCAAAGGCGTCTATCCCTAGGAAATGAACCCTGGAAAGGTTTGATGAAGACTCGCTTCCTCCTAAAGGCGCTTTCTTTTCTAGTCTTAACGCAAAGAAAAAACTGACTCTGAATAGAAAACGCTCAGAAACCTGGACAGAAATACACTGTCAACAATGGGTGATTATCATGATCGATATTTTGGCTGATTGTGTTTATTGGCAGACGTCTTTCAGAATAACAGATTACAGCTTGAAACATTACAACTTAGACCATCACATTACATCTCTGCCCAAGGATTATCTTGGGATGCATTCTTAAAGTCTAAACATTCAGATTGACTTAATTGTGGGACTGGGGCCACATCCAGATGATTGAGAGCGGTCTAAGGGATGTATCATGGCCTCACATCCTTACTGCAAGCCAACAACAAATATTAGACGACAGGATCCACCAAACCATCCAAACATCTAGTGAGTTATTTTTGCGGTCAACAATCTGATGGATGGCCATGCACGCTTCCAGAGTTAGAGCTTAAGATGTAAGTAGGCGTGAATGTTAATACTGTGTAGGAATAGTACAGTTACTGCCCAGATAATCCAGCAGGACTAATCTTGGAAGTAGACTTAGAATTCCAAGATTACACGTATTCCACACGATTACCCCCTAGCCCCCAGAAAGATTAAAGATGACCCCATCGAACCGCCTACACTGTGCTAATCTTCGCACAAAACTAAAATGGTGTCCTTACGACTGTTACAGTTTTACCTAAGACACGGACTGAAACTGACAGCCGTTCCAATAATTATCCTTGTGAGCAAGAGCCCTTTATGAGCCATACATCAGAAGGAAAAATACTGATCTTAGAACCCAAGCCCCTGACGCTTCAGAAAAAGACTTCTTAAACTGATGACAACAGTTGTTTTGCAAAACCATGGAGGAACCCATACAACGTAAGATAGTGAAATTATTACAAAAGAAAACCAAACAATTAAGTTTGCCTCAAACCCAACTATCAAGACTTTAGAAGATTTAACGACAGCCTGGTTGGCATTATGATTGAAGAAAAAAGGATGTTAAGTTGACAGCCAGTTGTTTATCGGTTCTGTATTAGAGTGTCAACTTATTTGATGTAGATTCTGTATGACTACTTTAAACCGCGGTACCTAAGGCAAGGTCCCTTTACACAAACGACTCTTTTATTCTAGACTCCCACTCAGAAGACTTTTACAAAGACTTGAACAGAAGTAGCTAAAGGTTGATGGATGGTACGACACATGCCAAACATCCCAAAGATAGTCCTTACATTCCAACGTGTTTACAAGAAAGTGAATGGAAAGATGAAGGACGAACTTAATGGACAGTTATCAAAGAATATGTTGGTTTACGGTCAAAGATTATAGCGTTGCCAGCCAGACTTCTGTAATGAAAAATCTAAGGGATAACAAGAAGTTGTCAAAAAAAATATATCTCACATAACTACTAGCAAGCTCTCTTTGAAAACAAATAATTTTATCACACAAATGTTTTAATCTCCTCTACTCTTCATCAAGTAACACAACTGCTGTTAAAAAAATCACTGGTCTCTACAATAACAAGAGAACTACGTCAGTCCTGAGTTCTCATATGCCCTAGGGCACTGGGAACTTAAAGATTAACTTGACTGTGGCCTGTACTTAACTAAGAACCTAATAGTATTACTTAAGAACTTAACAGAACTTAAATTAAGAACCTAACTAGTACTTAAAAAGAACTTTTTTTTTGTACTATACTTGTAATTTACTTCACTTACTTAAAAGTACTTTCTTAGCTCACTTAACTTGTACTTTATTTAGTTCTTAACTTTACATATTTAGTTCCTTAACTTGTACTTATTAGTTCTTAACTTGTACTTATCTAGTTCTAACTTGTACTTTATCTATTTCTTAAAAACATTCCATAGAAAATGGGTTACAAAGGGGTTGCACTTTTTTTTTCAGAAGTGTTCTTCTTTACTGGTTTTGTGGGTTTGTAACTTTGCTGCTAAGTATGGTGTTAGGCATTTGTATGTAAATCGATTTTCCCCCCCCCCCCCCAACAACAACAGCGCAAATACATAATATACATCTTAAATTTTTTGATTGTGATTGTGTTTGTAACTGTGTTGTTGTTGGGTGTAGATTTGTTTATCACTAATATTTTGTTTTCTGATTGGTTTGATTTTCTCAGTCTGTTCCCTTCAGCCAGTTTACGACCAGCCTCAACACGTCCAGATTTTTAGCCTTTGTAACACTACTCACTTGTGGCACTATCTCCTCGGCACATTCACTTGGGTACATTCTGCTCCTGCGGACGTCCGTGGCGTCTTCTTCTCCTGATCATCATTTTTTTATGCGATTAATTTAATATGATCAAAATTAATATGATTAAAAGTAATTTAAACCCATGATAATGGGCCCTAGCGTGTTCCAAATCTGTAATACATGTCACATGCAAGAGTTTCTAGGACTTGTTTAAACCGGATCTTGTGATAAGTCGTATTTTACAATCTTCTTCTGAATCAACTGGTGCCATCTTACTTACTAGCTTTTGATATAAACTAATCATTGTCTGACCCACTGATCTAACCATTTTTGACCTAGCTGTGCTTTTGTACCTACGTAGTACTTCAAATGTCTTAGTAGACAGTTGCTGAATTGTTCAATACTTAGTCAGTGCCTAAATTACTGTCTAGTTTTTCAACACGCAGCTAGAGAGTATGAATCTTTCTTATGGCAGTGTCTACGGGGTAGGCTGCCTTTCTCCTCACACTTTAATAGTTCGTCACAATCCATTTTTAAAACAATAAAAAATATATAATACTTTTAAAACCATGATTTTAAAGTGGTTAATAGCAGTGCCTATCGTTGGCGTTATAGATTATTCAACCCTTGCAAAATGTTTGTTAGGATAAAACCACCCAATGGAAAAGATAGAATATCGCCGAAACTAGTTGCAACTTTATTTTTAGCTTTAACAACAAAGATTATCTGATTTAAAAGCACATAACACCTTTCGTAAATATGATTATTAAATATTTTTTTTAGTTAATAAAAAGATGAGTGAAAAAAAGATTATCAATACGATTTACCATTCTGCGTAATTTAGCGGCCTTAGTATAGGCTATAGCGTTTTAGCAAAAAACATGTTTAAAATGAAGCCATGACCTAGGAAGGTTAGACATTGAGATGTTGTTAAGGTTATAGTTGAATTTATACAGATTGGCGTCAAAAGACTTTCTTTTACACAGGGGATTATCCCAGAAATATTTAGTTCATAGAAAGATTAATTCATAAAATAATTTATCAAAAGTGCGGGAGTAGTTATGATGGTAGAGAGCTATTGTTAATGCTTTAGCTTCTCTGGAAGCAATATATGTTAGTAAACCGGTCCGACGAAGAAAGAGAACTCATAACAAGGCAATAAAGTTTAGCTAAGGCAGAGACGCTTACGAGAAAAGACGAATTGCTCACTAGACTTTATTAATAAAAAGTAAGGAACAGGGACATGCAGAGCACAAATACAGACGTGATGAGGCAATGAAAGGTATTACTTAGTGACAGAAGAAGTTTCTAACACACCTCCTCCAACTGTCTGACTTTTATAGCCATCAGAACAGAAATAGCAGAAATTGGCTTTATTGGTGGTGCCATGGGAGGAATCTATTATCTTGCACAAACAATCTAAAAAAAATAAAATATAATTAAAATACAGTCCTTCTATGGACAATACGAAGTACAAGATATATTATTCTCCTAAAGGTTATTGGAAAGGAAAGACGCTATTGAAAAACTGAGTAAAGCTGCTAGATTGTGTCTGAATCAGATGCGAAAGACTCTTTCAAACGGCAATTTGGCAGAATATATCTGCCTTGCCCCCAAAAGAATAATAAGCCTAGATTTGTTAACTCAGTTCCAAATGACACCCACCTGTGACTTGCTGTATCTTCCACATGAAGTTAGAAGAAAAAAGTTTAGTATGCTCCTGACAGTTGATGACATGGCTTCAAGGTACAAAGACGCGAACCTTAACAGATAAAAGCTCAGCTGCTGTGGATGTGTGTCTTTAAAAGCAAAATATACATGCGAGTCCATTTAAAGTATCCTAGGTGATCAGTTGATGAGGAAAAGAGTTTAAAGGTTCTGTAACCAGCTGTTTTAAAATTCAAAGTTACAGTTAAGTAGAGGATCCCAGCAACCATCGATCCAGGCCCTAGTAGAAAACTTCAATAAGAATCTAGCTAAACGCCTGTTTACCTATCATATCAAGAGAAATATGGACAGAACCCTACACAGAATGGGTTAGAATTTCCAGATCTTACGTGCCATGAACAATGAATAATTTAAACCAACAGGTTTGAAACCATGAACGCGATCAAGTTAAAAAAATTTAGCAATTACTGAAGATGTGCAGGGATTCAAAAACTCTGGCCCTTTTGGGCTAAAAGTAAGATATTGTATGCTCCTTTGGGGAAAGGGAGAAGGCGATGTTAGAATAGAGCCACAGATCCTATATGAAGCAGATGTATAGAAGTTGAAAATCATGAAAACAGACCCTTCTGTATACTATTAAGGAAAACCTCTCGTCAAAAAGCTGCCCCAAAATAGATCGTTTGTTCGCGAAGAGCTGCAAGTTGTCCCACCAACACAGTAAGTTAACAAAAAAATAGTGTTTATTTTTTTACTTATTTTTTTTTTTGCCATTTTGGTTTTATTGATAAATATATTCCAAAAAAGAGTGTCAACACATATATTGAAAAAAAACCATTAGGTCGGATAAGAAGCTTGAGGAAAGTTACAAAAAACAAATGCATATAAAAGATTTTAGTGCACTAAACAAGTAGTGAATACATAAAGTATATAAGGAAAGGAAAAATGTGAAAAATAAAAAGAAAAGAAAGGATCGAGTTCGAAAAAAAAAGTTGCATCTAATTGTAAAGATCACTAAAAGTTTGGGTTGTACAACACAGACAAGACAAATATTGGCATTGTACACTGAATCAAAAATGGTGGTTTTATGCAGTAGGACAATTAAGTTTGAGGTAGGGACAGCTGAAAAGTTCAAAATTTTCCAAGGGGAATTTTTTTTTTTTTTTTTTTGTCCCCAAATCCAGCTAAAAAGAGATTTAAAATGTTTGCTCAGACCCCACATGAACAGCTGCCGACCATAAAACTCGTTGTAAAAGTATTGTAGACTGTAAAACCAAACTCCTCACACCTAAACCCGTCTAAAGTTAGTTTTAAAAATTTACACAAAAGCAGATGAGTCCATACGTGGTTTATGCTGACTTTGAATCGCTCTTACCACAGTACTATGGCCCGCAACAGCAAGAACAAAAACAACCTTATTAACCCACCATCAGATCTGTTCTTATGCGTTTGTTGTTGTTAGGTCAATGGCCAACACACGACACCAGAGATTTACAGAGGCCCCAACGCAGCTAGTAGATTTTTAGAGCAGATGAAACAACTTCGCAATCAGTTATCCAACCAACTAAATCTTTCAGACATTGTTATGACTCCTGAAGACCAAGAACGCTATGGCTCATCTACACACTGCTGATTTGCAATAAAGAATTATTAGGCAACACAGTAAGAGACCACGATCACATTACTGAAAATTCAGAGGGCCGCGCACAGCAATTGTAATCTTCAACTTAAGTTGACGCTAAGACATGGAGACTGCCCATCTTCTTTCATAACCTACGAGGCTACGATTCTCATTTTATCATGCAAGCAGTAACTTCTGATATAAGAGGGCTACCTGCATTGCACAGTCTTCAGAAAAGTACATGACTTTTACTCTTGACTGTTTATCCTTTTATGACTCAGCCCAACATCTGATGGCTAGTTTAGATAAGTTAGCAGGGTCTCTACAAGACTTTCCAATCACTAAACAATACTTTGATCCCTCTTTAGTACGCAAAGGCGTCTATCCCTATGAATACATGAACTCGTGGGAAAGGTTTGATGAAGACTCGCTTCCTCCTAAAGGCGCTTTCTTTTCTAGTCTTAGACGCAAAGACATAACTGACTCTGAATATGAATACGCTCAGAAAGCCTGGACAGAATTACACTGTCAAACAATGGGTGATTATCATGATCAGTATTTATTGGCTGATGTGTGTTTATTGGCAGACGTCTTTCAGAATTACAGATCTACATGCATGAAACATTACAACTTAGACTCATCACATTACATCTCTGCCCCAGGATTATCTTGGGATGCATTCTTAAAGTCTACAAACATTCAGATTGACTTAATTTCTGATCTGCCCACACTCCAGATGATTGAAGACGGTCTAAGGGAGGTATTAGCATGGCCTCACATCCTTACTGCAAAGCCAACAACAAATATTTAGACGACTATGATCCCACCAAACCCATCCAACTATCTAATGTATTTTGACGCCAACAATCTGTATGGATGGGCCATGAGTCAACCGCTTCCACTGAGAAACTTTAAAATGATAAAAGGGCCTCATGATGTTAATACTGTGTTAGGAATATTGTCACAGCTTACGCCAGATAATCCAGCAGGACTAATCTTGGAAGTAGACTTAGAATATCCTAAAGAATTACACGATCTCCACAACGATTACCCCCTAGCCGCAGAAAGATTAAAGATGAGCCCCATCGAACCGCCTACACTTGTGCCTAATCTTCGCCACAAAACTAAATATGTGTGTCATTACAGACTGTTACAGTTTTACCTAAGACACGGACTGAAACTGACAGCCGTTCACAGAATAATTATCTGTGAGCAAGAGCCCTTTATGAGGCCATACATCAAGAAGAATACTGATCTTAGAACCCAAGCCACTGACGCTTCAGAAAAAGACTTCTTTAAACTGATGAACAACAGTTGTTTTGGCAAAACCATGGAGAACCCATACAAACGTAAAGATGTGAAATTAGTTACAAAAGAAAACCAAACAATTAAGTTTGCCTCTAAACCCAACTATCAAGACTTTAGAAGATTTAACGACAGCCTGGTTGGCATTATGATGAAGAAAAAGGATGTTAAGTTGGACAAGCCAGTGTTTATCGGCTTTACTGTATTAGAGTTGTCAAACTTATTGATGTTAGAATTTCTGTATGACTACTTTAAACCGCGGTACCTAGAAGCAAGAGTCCTTTACACAGACACACTGACTCTTTTATTCTAGACGTCCCCACAGAAGACTTTTACAAAGACTTAGAAACAGAAGTAGCTAAAGGAGTTGATGGATGGTACGACACATGCAACTATCCTAAAGATAGTCCTTTACATTCAACTGTTAACAAGAAAGTGAATGGAAAGATGAGGACGAACTTAATGGGACAGTTATAAAAGAATATGTTGGTTTACGGTCAAAGATGTATAGCGTTGCCAGCCAGACTTCTGTAATGAAAAAAGCTAAGGGCATAAGCAAAGAAGTTGTCAAAAAAAATATATCTCACGAATAACTACAAGCAAGCTCTCTTTGAAAACAAATAATTTTATCACACAAATGTTTAATCTGCGCTCTACTCTTCATCAAGTAAACACAACTGCTGTTAACAAAAAATCACTGGTCTCTAACAATAACAAGAGAACTTACGTCAGTCCTGAGTTCTCATATGCCGTAGGGCACTGGAGAACTTTAAAAGATTAACTTGACTGACTTGGCCTGTACTTAACTTAAGAACCTAACTAGTACTTACTTAAGAACTTAACAAGAACTTAACTTAAGAACCTAACTAGTACTTAAAAAAGAACTTATTTTTTTGTACTTTACTTGTAATTTACTTGCACTTAACTTAAAAGTACTTTCTATAGCTCACTTAACTTGTACTTTATTTAGTTCTTAACTTGTACATATTTAGTTCTTAACTTGTACTTTATTTAGTTCTTAACTTGTACTTATCTAGTTCTTAACTTGTACTTTATCTAGTTCTTAAAAACTATTCCATAGAAAATGGGTCTACAACAGGAGGTTGCACTTTTTTTGCAGAAGTTGGTTCTTCTTTTACTGGTTTTGTGGGGGTTTGTAACTTTGCTGCTAAGTATGGTGTTAGGCATTTGTATGCTAAAACTCCCCCCCCCCCCCCCCAACAACAACAGCGGCAAATACATAATAATACATCTTATTGTTTGATTGTGATTGTGTTGTTGTTAACTGTGTTGTTGTTGGTGTAGATGTTGTATTACTATCTAATAATTTTTGTTTTGCTGATTGGTTTGATTTTCTCAGTCTGTTCCATTCAGCCAGTTTACGACCAGCCTCAACACGTCCAGGATTTTTAGCCTTAGTAACACTACTCACTTGTGGCACATTCTGCTCCTGCGGCACATTCACTTGGGGTACATTCTGCTCCTGCGGACTGTCCTGTGGCGTCTTCTTCTCCTGATCATCATTTTTTTTATTGCGATTAAATTTAATATGATCAAAATTAATATGATTAAAAGTAATTAACCCATGATGAATGGGCATAGCGTTGTTCCAAATCTGTAATACATGTCACATGCAAGAGTTTCTAGGGACTTGTTTAAAACCGGATCTTGTGATAAGTCGTATTTTAAATCTTCTTCTGAATCAACTGGTGCCATCTTACTTACTAACTTAGCATATAAACTAATCATTGTCTGACCCACTGATCTAACCATTTTTGACCCTAGCTGTGCTTCGTACCTAGCGTAGTACTTTTCAATGTCTGAAGTAGACAGTTGCTGAATCTGTTCAATACTTAGTTCAGTGCCTAAATACTGTCTAGTTTTTCAACACGCAGCTAGAGAGTATAATCTTTCTTTATGGCAGTTGTCTACGGGTAGGCTGCTTGCTCCTCACACTTTAATAGTTCGTCACAATCCATTTTTAAAACAATAAAAAATAATATAATACTTTAAAACCATGAGTTTAAAGTTGGTTAATTATGCAGTGCCTATCGTTGGCGTTATAGTCTATTCAACCCTTGCAAAATGTTTGTTAGGATAAAACCACCCAACATGGAAAAGATAGAAATTCGCCGAAACTATTGCAACTTTATTTTTAGCTTTAACAACAAAGATTATCTGATTAAAAAGCACATAGACAGCCTTTCGTATTATGATTATTTAAATATTTTTTTTAGTTAATAAAAAGATGAGTGAAAAAAAGATTATCAATACGATTTACCATTCTGCTGTAATTAGCGGCCTTAGTATAGGCTATAGCGTTTTAGCAAAAAACATGTTTAAAATGAAGCCAGCTGACCTAGGAAGGTTAGACATTGAGGATGTTGTTAAGGTTATAGTTGTAATTACTACAGGGATTGCGTCAAAAGACTTTCTTGTTACACAGGGGATTATCCCAGAAATATTAGTTCATAGAAAGATTAATTCATAAGAAAATAATTTATAAAAAATGGCGGGAGTAGTTATGATGGTAGGAGGAGCTATTGTTAATGCTTTAGCCTTCTCTGGAAGCAATTATATGTTTAGTAAACTGCGGTCCGACGAAGAAAGAGAACGTCATAACAAGGCAATAGAAGATTTAGCTAAGGCGAGAGACGCTTACGAGAAAAGACGAATTGCTCACTTAGACTTTATTAATAAAAAGTTAAGGGAACAGGGACATGCAGAGCACACATTTACAGACGTTGATGAGGCAATGAATGAGTATTACTTAGTGACAGGAAAGAAGTTTCTAACAACACCTCCTCCAACTGTCTGACTTTTATGAGCCATCAGAAGAACAGAAAATAGCAGAAATTGGCTTTATTGTGGGTGCCATGGGAGGAATCTATATTCTTGCACAAACAATCTAAAAAATAATTAAAATATAATTTAAAATACAGTCCTTCTTATGGACAATACGAAGTACAAGATATATTATTCTCCTAAAGGTTATTGGAAAGGAAAGACCGCTATTGAAAAACTGAGTAAAGCTGCTAGAGTGTCTGAATCAGATGCGAAAGACTGGCTTTCAAAACAGGCAATTTGGCAAATATATCTGCCTGCCCCCAAAAAGAATAATAAGGCCTAGATTTGTTAACTCAGTTCCAAATGACACCCACCAGATGGACTTGCTGTATCTTCCACATGATAAAGTTAGAAGAAAAAAGTTTAAGTATGCTCTGACAGTTGTAGACATGGCTTCAAGGTACAAAGACGCTGAACCTTTAACAGATAAAAGCTCAGCTGCTGTGGCTGTGTGTCTTTACAGCAAATATACATGCGAGGTCCATTAAAGTATCCTAGGATGATTCAAGTTGATGATGGAAAAGAGTTTAAAGGTTCTGTAAACCAGCTGTTTTAAAACATCATGTTACAGTTAAGAGAGGATCCCAGGCAACCATCGATCACAGGCCCTAGTAGAAAACTTCAATAAGAATCTAGCTAAACGCCTGTTTACCTATCAATATCACAGAGAAATTATGGACAGAACGCCTAACACAGAATGGGTTAGGAGATTTCCAGCAGTCTTACGTGCCATGAACAATGAAGAATTTAAACCAACAGGTTGAAACCAGTGAACGCGATCAAGTTAAAAAAAATTAGCATTACTGAAGATGTGCAGGGGACTCAAAAACTCTTGCGTTTGGACTAAAAGTAAGATACTTGTATGCTCCTGGAGAGGCAGAAGGCGATGTTAGAATTAGAGCCACAGATCCTATATGAAGCGTAGATGTATATGAAGTTGAAAGAATCATGAAAACAGACCCTTCTGTATACTATTTAAGAGAAACTCTCTCGTCTAAAAAGCCTGCCCCAAAAAAGATCGTTTGTTCGCGAAGAGCTGCAAGTTGTCCCACCAAACACAGTAAGTTAACAAAAAAATAGTGTTTATTTTTTTTTACTTATTTTTTTTTGTGCCTATTTTGGTTTATTGATAAATATATTCCAAAAAAAGAGTGTTCAACACATATATTGAAAAAAAACCATTATGGTCGGATAAGAAGGCTTGGAGGAAAGTTACAAAAAAACAAAATGCATATAAAAGATTTATGTGCACTAAACAAGGTAGTGAATACATAAAGTATATAAGGATAAGGAATAAATGTGAAAAAATAAAAAGAAAAGAAAGGATCGAGTTCGAAAAAAAAAGTTGCATCTAATTGTAAAGATCAACCTAAAAAGTTTTGGAAATATGTACAATCACAGACCAAGACAAATATTGGCATTAGTCCACTGAATACAAAAAATGGTGGTTTAGCAGTGTCAGATGAAGATAAGGCAAATACATTAAATGACTTCTTTTCTAGTTTTTCACAAAAGAAGATAATAGTAATGTTCCGATCTTGGAAAGTGGTTCAAGGTCCAGTGGAGTCACCATAACAGATATGTGTATTACACCCAGTGCAGTTAGAGAGAGACTTAAAAATATAAACCCAAATAAATCTTGTGGACCTGATATGATACCTGCAAGAGTTCTTAAGGAGTCATATATGAGCTAGCATTACCTTTCAGTATTTTGTTTAATAAATCAATTGAATCAGGTGTGGTACCAATGGACTGGAAGTCTGCAAATGTGACAGCTTTATTTAAAAAAAGGTACTAGGACAGATCCTGGAAATTATAGGCCATTAGTCTTACATCAATTGTTTGTAAGATTATGGAATCAATTATACGGGATGTGATTGTAGATCATATGACTTTGAATAATTTATATACAGAGTGCCAGTATGGTTTCCGTAAACATCGATCTTGTGTAACACAACTTCTACTAGTCATGGAAAATTTAACAAAACTCTTAGATAATGGCAACAATGTAGATATATTATATTTAGACTTAAAAAGGCCTTTGATTCTGTTCCCCATGAGAGGCTATTAGTGAAATTATCATCTTATGGAATTACATGTAGAGTGCATACATGGATAATGGATTTTTTAACTAAAAGACAGCAAAGAGTTAGAGTAGGAAGCTCATATTCAGATTTTACGGAAGTTCTAAGTGGTATACCACAAGGGAGTATCTTGGGTCCCGTATTATTTACAATATTCATAAATGATTTGCCAAACTCGGTGGAAAGTATTTGCAATATATTCGCGGACGATACAAAAATTTATAATACAACTTATAATCATGATACATTACAAAATGATATTGATAGTTTTATCCAGATGGTCTGCCACATGGAATTTGCATTTTAATGCGGACAAGTGCAACGTGTTACATGTTGGACGTAAGAACCCAAGATACCAATATACAATGCTAAACAGTAATACTGGCGAGCGTGCAGATATTTCAACATGTGATTATGAAAAAGATCTTGGTGTTACTTTTGATTCTGGCCTAGTATTCGATAAGCATATTCAAAACTCTATAAATAAAGCTAATAAAATGATTGGTATAATTAAACGTATTTTTAGTCATATAGATAAAGATATTTTTACTAAAATATACAAGGCTTTCGTTAGACCTCATTTGGAATATGGCAATACAATTTGGTATCCTCGATTAAAGAGGCAGTCTGCTGCTTTGGAAAGAGTACAAAGAAGAGCAACAAGCTTGTAAAGAATATACAAAATCTTACCTATGAAGGTAGGTTAAAAGCTCTTGGACTGCCTACTCTAAAACAAGACGAGTGAGGGGCGATTTGATCCAAGTCTATAAAATATTTAATTGTGTTGACAATATTCCTATTTCAAAATTTTTTACTGCATCAAGAGTTGATATTACCAGAAATAGTGTGAATAAAATTTATCATGAATATTATCGCACTAACCTAAGAAAATTTTCTTTTAGTAACAGAGTAACAAATCTTTGGAATAAATTAACCCCTAACATTAAATGTGCACAAAATACTAACCGTTTCAAAAGCTATATCGATGATAGTGTACTATTGAAGACTATTTATTTTGACTATGATAAATAAAGACTTGAGCGAGTTAAAGACCTGACCGTGTGAAGACAGATAACGCATAGAAGGGACATGTAAAGCCAGTTCTGGCTATAATTGCTAAAGGCAATTGTCCCTACAAACCTAAACCTAACTTAGCATATAGGGTAATCATTGTCTGCCCCACCGATCTAACCATTTTTGACCCTAACTGTGCTTCGGACCTAGCGTAGTACTTTTCATCGTCTGAAGTAGACAGTTGTTGGATTTGTTCAACACTTAGTTCAGTGCCTAAATACTGCTTAGTTTTTCCACAAGCAGCCAGAGAGTATAATCTTTCTTTATGGCAGTGGTCTGCTGAGTGGTCTGCTTGCTCCTCACACTTTAATAGTTCGTCACAATCCATTTTTAAAATCAATAAAAAATAATATAATACTTTTAAAACCATGAGTTTAACGCTGGTTAATTATGCAGTGCCTATCGTTGGTGTTATAGTCTATTCAACCCTTGCAAAATGTTTGTTAGGAATAAAACCGCCCAACATTGGAAAGATAGAAGATTCGCCAAAACTAGTTGCAACCTTATTTTTAGCTTTAACAACAAAAGATTATCTGATTAAAAAGCACATAGACAATCTTTCGTATTATGATTATTTTAATTATTTTTTAATTAATAAAAAGATGAGTGAAAAAAAGATTATCAATACGGTTTACCATTCTGCTGTAATTAGCCGTCTTAGTATAGGCTATAGCGTGTTAGCAAAAACATGTTTAAAATGAGGCTGGCGGATATAGGAAGGTTAGACATTGAGGACGTTGTTAAGGTTATAGTTGTAATTACTGCAGGGATTGCGTCAAAAGACTTTCCTGTTACACAGGGGATTATCCCAGAAAACATTAATACATAGAAAGATTAATCTAGAAAATATTGATTTATAAAAGATGTCTGGATTAGTTCTGATGGTGGGAGGAGCTATGTTAATGCTTTAGCCTTCTCTGGAAGCAATTATATGTTTAGTAAATTGAGGTCCGATGAAGAGAGAGAACGTCATAATAAGGCAATAGAAGATTTAGCTAAGGCAAGAGACGCTTACGAGAAAAGGCGAATTGCTCACTTAGACTTTATTAATAAAAAGTTAAGAGAACAGGGTCATGCAGAGCACACATTTACAGACGTTGATGACGCAATGAATGAGTATTACTTAGTGACAGGAAAGAAGTTTCTAACATCGCCACCGCCAGAACTGTCTGACTTTTATGAACCATCTGAGGAACAGAAGACTGCAGAGATAGTTTTTTTTTTTTTTTTTGCAGTTGGCATGACCTCAGTCTATCTTGTTGCTCACTTTCTTGTGTAAAATAAAATGCATTTAAAATATGGACAATACGAAGTACAAAATATATTATTCTCCTAAAGGGTATTAGTCTAAGCATTTGGTGTTAAATAGCACAAGAATTGTTCGCAAGGTGATGAAAGCATAAAACTCACCAGAATAGTTCACAAGGACCCACTTTACAATTTCAAGGCAGGAACCACCAAGATTTCAATGTTGCATAGCAACGGTTGCTATTCTAATCATTTTCCTTAGCAACCGGCAGCAACATACATTGTCTGAAAAACTGTGAGGAATTGTTGGGTTTTGTTTTTCTTTATCATGACTCCTTGTTTCAAAAAGAACATGTACTACTGCCTTTGCAAATTTTTTACA
Organism: Conus ventricosus; assembly: GCA_018398815.1. Classification (NCBI taxonomy): domain Eukaryota; kingdom Metazoa; phylum Mollusca; class Gastropoda; order Neogastropoda; family Conidae; genus Conus; species Conus ventricosus. The sequence continues at coordinate 49,184 of JAFLJL010002020.1, forward strand.
ACTAAACTCTGTCATAAAATCCAATTTAGGGCGAGTCAAGATTATGAAAATGCCGTTAAGCTTTTAAACACTGTTGTCACAGTCAGCTTTGCATTTGCAGTAGGGTGTGCATTCAAGGTGCGCCTCAACACATGTGCAGTCTGTGCATTCTCCTCGGCAAGAGCACTTCAGTAGTTCTGGGCAAATTGCACTGACTTCAGGCAAATGAGACCACAGGGGCCTCCACTGTTCTGGGCAAGTCCATCCCCACTCACTTGGAGAGGGCAAGTTACGTTCCGGTAGCGTGGTGCAGCCCCAGTAGTGCCCACCTTGTAGTACTGCCCTTTTCATGTGTTGCTGTAGAGCAGCCTTGGTTGGGGGTAGACCTGATAACTGGCGTCCTTTGTGTATGAACAGATTCTTTCTGACTTCATTGATGGAAAGAGAGGTTGCTGTCTTGTCATAGAGTAGAATGGTGAATTTCTCTAGAGAAGCCTCTGTCGCTTCCACAATTTGTTCAGGTGCATTATGCAGCTCACAGAAGGTGGCAGTAATTCATCATGTGCCTCCCACACTTTCCATGCTGTCTTCTTTCCCACCTGGACCAGATGAGACACAGTATCACAACCTGTGTAAGCATGGAACACAGGTAGTGCCAAGGATCTTTCTGGTCCAAGTGAAGCACATATTTCATGAGCAGGGATGTACTTAAAGTCCTTGCCACAACCAAAGGCTATCCACAGTTCTATCTTCTGTCTCTGGGCCAGATGCTGTACGACCGCCACTGCCAATACAACAACGTCAGTGTCCACAGTTCGAACAAGGATCTTGTGGAAGCCCTGCATAACAGCATCATTGACGTGTACCATGATCCTCGAGTCTGCTTCCTCATGGTTGCAGGGAGCAATGCTGCTGGTGTCTCGTCCAAGTGAGCATAGTACATTGGCACCTTCAGTAACAATGAGAGGCTGCTCCCTTGGTTCGTTTTTCAACAGCTCGTTATTCAGGAATGTAAATAAATTTGTCTTGTTATCAGCCAGGCGAAGAAACTGATTCCAGTTCTTTGGTGTGGGGCTAGATGCCACAACTCGTCTGCGCTGACTAAGACCAGTGACTCGCTGTTCTCTTGTCTGTGCCTTGAGGCTGTTATTGAAGTACTGGTCCCACACAGCATCAACTCTCATAGCCTGACTTTGAGCATTGGTTATGTACGGAACAAAGACTTTGTCAGCATAGTCCCAAATGTCTTGCAGCTTCAGGTCTGAGAAAGTGGACAAGTGTCGCACCATCCATGATTTGCACATCAGTCTTTGGTCTCACATCATTGGATGACCCTACTTTCTTTTCAAGACATTCAATGAGATCAAACGTCTTCCCTGGACCAGCCCTGATGTGGCCCTCTGCGGTAGGCTGGGCTATAAGCAACATTCTCTTATCTTATCTTCCCTGGACGTAACTGTCCGTAGGCAGAAAGAGATGGAGGGAATGGGAGTTTTTCATGACAGAAGAAATTGTCCAAGTCACCTTTCCTTGTCTGACATGCAACATACAAACTTGCAAAACAATGAGGATTCCATATGAAGGAGATTGACTTTGTCCCGCGATTTGTTTGATGCTTTGGCCTGGACATTGAACAGAACCAACTTGTTTCTGCTACATGTTGCTGTTATTGGCTTTGTATTTGTTCTCAGCCGCTCCTCCACAAATGCTGTGTACTGCTCTTGACCTTTTGATGCGAGAGTGGTTAAACACTTGACTGATTGCTCATCCATGATGTCCTTTGTATGCAGTCTGTAAAGATCCTGGCATTCCTCCTCAAATGGGCTTCCCATGTCATCCATTACACTGACTACTGCTGAACCTGTCCAGCAAACAACTTTTGGGTTGATCGGGTTTTGTTCATGGTGGTTTCTTTGCCCACAAGTTTGTTGTTTCCCTACCATGGTCGCTTCAAACTCAGAAATGACTCTGACAAGTTCTGGTCCAGCCACTGCCCATCTCAAGAGGGAGTTTGCATCCTGAGTAAGCCCAACGATTCCACCTTCATCCTTCATAACTCCATTGTTCTGTTCATGGCAATGGTCAACAGCAATGAGAGAGAACTTTCTCTGAGATTTGGCCACAACAAACTTGCCTTGCTGAAATTCTTTGGCCACATCTGGATGGGTCTGAGACAGACAGCTCATGTCACGCACATGTATCCACATCCAACGTGCGTAGTGGGTGTGACCGAGACTGAAGAACCAAGGTGTCAGTTTCTTCAATCAATCCACGTACAGTTCACACGTACCGACATCCAACGTGCGTAGTGGTGTGACTGAGACTGAAGAACCAAGGTGTCAGTTTCTTCAATCAATCCACGTACAGTTCAAAGTCACCAGTACGTAGTGATCGCACAAACGTGAACAAGAGAAGTTCCAGATCTAGACTTGTATGCCAGTACATGAACTGAGGACTTTCAGTCTTTCGCCGTTCACACCATGCACTAAAAGTGTCCGTGGATTCTTCGGAACTGTTTGCCACATATCTGTCGTAAGCCTTCTTGAGAAGGATGTACAATGCACATGCAGTGACTTGGTGGGCATGACGGGTTCGAGTCACGTGAGAAGCCTTTAGGAAGGACTCAGCAATGCCTGGTGTTGCAACATGAGCTTCTTGGAGAACTTCCACCCAACCACTTCCTTCAAGCCAATGACCAAAGCTTTGAAGCCAGTCATTTCCCTGTGTAGACCCCCAAAAAGCACAACTAACTTGTCCTCACCAAACGATTCAGACATATTCCATTGCAGCTGCTTCAGTTTAGCATACAGGGGTTGGTCCACACTAATCACTGGAGTCTGGCCAGGGTTGAGGTAATGAACTGCTGACTTCACCACTTCCATGCATTGCCGAAGCATAGATGGTGAGCTGGCTTCCTCAACAAAGAGAGGCAGCATGACATTCACAGATGGTAGAATGTCTGGTTCTGGCACTCTGCTAGCATGGTATGCTGCCCAAGACAAAGTCGACTCCGCTGATATATCATCTGCATGATGCTTCTCAACATGTCTCAGCCAATCATACTCATTGTCCATGTCCTTGGTCAAAGGGTTGTTGGTAGAATTCATGTCTTCAGGGATGGGTGGGACAAAGGCGTCATGTTTTGGCAACCGTGTCGGTTTCAGTTCAGTGTACGAAAAGGGTAAGTCCCTCATTTTCCTGAACCCCCTCTCTTGAGTTACGGAATGAGCTAATCCTTGGCCTTTGTCTTCATCTTCACAAACATCTTGGGAAGTGAGGTTTTGGAACAAGGACAGGCTGGTGCCATGGAACGAACTTGTAGATGTTGCAGAGCTAGGATTGTGATCGATGTTGTCAGCAGCGCTGATGATGAAGTGCCCTTTGCGAAGTTGAGAGGACAGACTGTGCCAATTTCATGGAATAGTCACATACGTTATTTCCCAATGACGTGAACAAGTCCATTGTGCGGTTGTATGATGCTGACATACCAAGAGAATATAGACTGTCAATCAACTTCCTATTTCTGGTCAGTGCATGAGCATTAAGACCTACATAGACAGGGAGTGGTGTCTCACGATCTTTACTCTGATGCACTTGTTGAATTTTTTTCCAGAATCTCTGCGTCTCTTAATGCTGTTGTACACCAACAACTGAGCAATGGATAGTACTGGTTGGCTGAGGTTTGTGTTGCATTTTTGATCAGTGATGTTTGAACCATTGATAAGCATGCTGACTAGTGACAGAAGGGATCGAGGAACAGACTCCACTTGGCTGTTGTGGTCAAACGATCCAGAGAATGTTACTTTGTGAGCAAAGATGTCCTGTCGGATCATTTCAGCAATTAGGGTCATCATGACACTCTGCTCGTCTCGACCAGTCTGATATTCTTCGCGGAGAATACAGCCAACATCATCTTCACAAGCCATAAACACATCTCGTCCTTGTTAGTGCTATTTCATAATCCTTTGGACCATTTTAGGAGTGAATATAGGAACAAAAATAAAAGTACTAAGTCATAACACCTCATAGTAATTCGGAAACTGCAATGTTGCAGTCAGTTGCTAAGGAAAATAGTTTGCCTAGCAACCGTTGCTATGCAACATAGAAATCTTGGTGGCTCCTGTTCTGAAATTGTAAAGTAGGTCCTTGCGAACATTCATGGGAAGTTTCATGCTTTTATCACCTTGAGAGCAATTCTGGCACATATTTCCGTAACTATATTGGAAAGGAAAGACTACTATTGAAAAACTGAGTAAAGCTGCTAGAGTGTCTGAATCAGATGCAAAAGACTGGCTTTCAAAACAGGCAATTTGGCAAATATGTTTGCCTGCCCCAAAAAGAATAATAAGGCCTAGATTTGTTAATTCAGTTCCAAATGACACCCACCAGATGGACTTGCTGTATCTTCCACATGACAAAGTTAGAAGAAAATGTTTAAGTATGCTCTGACAGTTGTAGACATGGCTTCAAGGCACAAAGGACGCTGAACCTTTAACAGATAAAAGCTGAACTGCTGTGGCTGTGGCTTTACAACAAATATACATGTGAGGCCCATTATAGTATCCTAGGATGATCCAGGTTGATGATGGAAAAGAGTTTAAAGGTTCTGTACACCAGCTGTTTTTAAAATATCATGTTACGGTAAGAGAGGGATCCCAGGCAACATCGATCACAAGCCCTAGTGGGAAAACTTTAATAAGAATCTAGCTGAACGCCTGTTTACCTATCAATATCACAGAGAAATTATGGACACTACGAAGTACAGAGCACGCACACAGAATGGGTTAGGAGATTACCTGCAGTCTTACGTGCCTTGAACAATGAAGAATTTAAAGCAGCAGGCCTTAAACCAGTAAACGCAATCAAATTTAAAAAAAAATTAGCATTACTGAAGATGTGCAGGGGACTCAAAACTCTTACCGTTTGGACTAAAAGTAAGATACTTGTATGCTCCTGGAGAGCAGAAGGTGCTACAGATCCTATATGGAGCGTAGATGTATATGAAGTGAAAGAATTATGAAAACAACCCCTCCCATGTATTATTTGAGAGAGACTCTCTCTTCTAAAAGCCTGCCCCTAAAAGATCGTTTGTTCGTGAAGAGCTGCAAGTTGTCCCGCCAAACACAGTGAGGTAACAAAAAAAAAAGTATTTATTTTTTGCTAACGTATTTTTTTGTTTAAACTTTTTTTTTGGTCTATTTTGATCTTAACTGATCATGTGTTTGTTTTCAATGTTCTGTTTAATTGCATCAGTGTCTACCTGTGTGAAGTAAACGTCTTTCTCCACTCCCTTTGAAGAGTCGTCTATAATCCTCACCATCAGCCATAAGCTTCTGAAATTCTTCGTCCGTAATGTTTTCATCCTTTAATGATTTGCTTATTCTTAATCTTAATTAACAAAGTTTTGCTGATGCTAGGGCTACAATGGCAGTGTGCTTTTGTAATTTAGGAGTTACTTTTTTTAAAACAGCACTTACAATCATAGACATGGCGCCTAAACCTAAACCAAGGCCCCTAATGTTAAAGAGGCTGGCGCTCCAACCCCAGTAGTTTAAAAGAGCAACACTAGACCCAGCACTTACGTAGCTACAGCTGAGGAGCCAGTAATTACATAAGAAAGAGTATTTAAAGCTTTAGCATACTTTTTTTCTGGTAGCCCTATACTTATCCAAGTAGGCTTTCTATTTTTTTTTGAAGTTCAGTTATTTGCTCTAACCTAAAACTGTTGAACCTCCAATTTTTAATCAAATTAATTTTATAAATTTTCTTATTAATCCTTCTGGCAGCACTTCACCAACAGAGTAAAACGCAATAAAATCAACATACTTAATGAAAATAAAGTCGAGTACTGTTAGTTTGTCTTTGTCAACATTCACGTAACCTTGTCAGATGATACAAGTGGGTTTATTTCATCTCCGTTTTTAGTAATTGCAATAACGAGCTTAAGAGGGGCATCTAAGTTTTCAGCCTTTATTTGTATCCCCTTGCTAACACATGTTCCGGCAAACTAGAATTGGGACTCTCCAGGGGTAATTAATAAAACAAAAATCAAAGTAGCAGTGCTAGGCATTGGTGGTTTTGAAATAAATTCTAGGGTTACTGTGTCATCCCCCACTTCAACTAAGGACTTCTTTCTGCTCAGCACATATTCAAGTTTATATGTATCTATTACAGTCTGCTTTTTCTTTTTGTGTTCTTAGATCAAGACTAGTAAGAAAGGGGCCTGCATTCAAAGCCTTTCTGAAATTGTGTTTTTTATCAAAAGTATACATTGGGGCTTCGCAAGTCAAATTTAAAATCCCACTTAAATTCAGGACGCAAGACCCAGTTATTGTCTTGTCTATAAAGCCTGTATCATATTTGCCGTAATCAGTTGTTTCTAGATTTCTATTTGTTCTAGTTTAGGATATTGCTGTCGTTTTTTGTCTTCAATTTCTGTTCGTTTGTAAACCCATCATCTGTGTATTCAAATCCATAAACATTTCCTATCACCCCTATCAGTTCAAACTCAGCTGTGTCTGCTAGGTCTTTTAGCTCTACTGCAACGCATTTAGGAGCTAGCTGTGCTTTTGATTCTGGCCCTTGAGACATTCTTTTTAATATTAAAATTATAATAAACAAACGTATTGAACTGGGGGTCAGTCTGTAAGCATAGCTTAGGGTGCTTAGATTTTTCTAACTGACTTTTATTTTTTTTAAACTCATCTTTGTCCCTTATTATATAATTTTCACTTAAACATTCTTCAAAACTATCTTTGTCCTTAGTGTAAATAATTCAACCGATTTTAACTGCGATCTAAAGCTTTTAAGACAGCATTGTATTTTTGAGTTAAGAGCCACACAGAAACTAAGGCGTGGCGACAACTAAAGGCTAGCTTTGACAGAGCTTTTCTTTTTTTAACAATGTCTCGTTCAGCTGAACAGTCATCAATAATAAACAGTGTTTCAGTTCCCTCAAATAGTCTATAGTAATGTTCTAAACAGTCGCTCAGTTTGTCGCTGGGATCAACTAAAAATATATTCTCGTCTGCCCAAATAAACTTCCTTTCTTTGTAAGACTTGTTGTGCTTAATGGTTGTGCAGAATATAACAATATGCTCGTAATGAAACCTGTATATTGTTTGTAACAAATCAAGTACGAAGACAGTTTTCCCACACCCAGTAACCCCGCAGATAAGAGAACAGTGCGGATCTTTAGGAAGAAAACTTCAAACTATCCATCTGTTTTTAATAGAATATTTCTTCTACATTTTAATAAGCCACGTCTTTTAGCCTATTTTCTTCAATGTTTAACTGAGCATCACAAACCATAAAAACATGCATTTTTATTGGGGCGTTTCCGTCTGCTTTCTTGTGAATATTTATTTTTCATACCATCTTGCCCTACCCTTTCTCCACTTCCAAACAATCTGTTGTCAAATGTGGATCTAAAATCCAGCCACAGCCCATTTTTGGTTATTAAGTAGTCTTCGTGTCTTACATCATAAAGGCGAAGTTTTTTACATACGCGATCAACTGCAGGATCTCTTTGCCTACCTCCAGCGAACAACTTTCTTGTTTCATCAAAGTGTTGGTGAGGTGAAAGTCCGCGACCTGAATACAACTGATCAGACTTGCCATTTATTGCACAGTCAACCTTCTCAATTTTTGGATTATAAAACGCTTCTGATTCTCTATAAAAAGGAGTGTTTCTTCAGTAAACAAGAACAAAATTCCTTTTAAATACTTCAGAGACTGATTTAGATGTATGTTCCAGAGAGTGTCTCGCTTGTTTCTATTTTCTGTAGTGGAGTGTATAACTCTTTATAATAAATAACTGTTTTATATTTATACTGGGTTAAGATTGTACTGGCCAGTTCGGGGTTAGTAACAACATCAAACTCAAGAGAGATGTCACTAACTGTGTATTTAGCTAAAGGGTCTTCAGACAGAACAACAGAATCGCTAGGATTAAATGTCAGTTCATAAGTAAGTTTTTCTTTTAGTGCGCCTTGGTAATATGGCATATGCGTCTTTAACAGTTCAAAAACTAGAGGGATGCAGAATCTGTTGCCAATTGCTTCTGCTACTGCCTCATCTTTAAAATCATCCTTTGCATCCTCCGCTTTAAGCCTGTGCTTTAGACCGTTTGGGCTTTGTATTCCCTGATAAACTTTCTCTTTTTTTTTTTTCAGGCAGCCATAGGTCAGAATAGAGGGCAAAAATGTCTGCCTCGCCTAGTACAAAGACTTCTCTGCCCTCCAGTTTGTTTGCTATATGTTTAACGATTGCCCTGCCCAAATTAGCAACAACAGTAGCATTAGGGTCTGTCGATGTAATATCTATTTTGAATGATAGTTTAGCAGTGCCTGGCATTATAACATCGCCAGCGCCAAGATCAGGGAACTTGACTATTAAAGTTTGTTCAGGCTGAACTGTTGATGGAGTATTTACACTAAATACAGTCTGCCTTATACCTTTTACGCCATGGGGTTCCTTCTCTTTTCTGTATGGATCGAGGTCACAACCATATGAGTTCATTTTTTATAAAACAAAAAAAAATATAAATAAAAAATATGGATGAAGATTATGACGCGATTAATCCTATTGAAGAAGAAGAAGAAGAAAAAAAGAAGAAGAAGAAGAAGAAGAGAAGAAAGAAGAAGAAGAAAAAAGAAGAAGAAGAAGAAGAAGAAGAAGAAAAATGAAACAGAACTGGGCCCTTCATTGCAAGAAGAGCTTGAAGGAGCGGGTTCTTTACTCCCTAAACAACGTCAAGAACTATTGCGAGAAAGAATTTAATCATTCTATAGAAGCATAGGACGAGAGCTACCAGGCGTGCTTGATCCTAACGATTTGAGGAAGATAGTGGGCATTTGTATATAAGAAACTGGGTGAGGGGGCCGTGTAAAAGCTACTTCAACGCAAAACCCAAACACGTTTTTTTAAAACTAAGCACAACAAGGCAAAAACTCTCTATTGCTAGGGCAGAACAATTAAACCTTTAGAGCTTAGAGCTGAAGCCGTTTAGTCGTTTACAGAACTTGGAGCGGGGGCTGCCAACACAATCTGAAATACAAAACATACCTCTTCAAGATTTAACTCAAGAAGCAGATGATGCAATTAAAAACACCAGATGAATCAATTAGAAGAGCAGAAGAACTAATAGCAGAAATTGAAAAGAGTTTTAATGAGGAGACACAATAAAAAACAATTGAAGATTCCCCATTGCCTATGCGTGAAATCCTGGGGCTTAATGCTGCTCTACGGACAATAAGGGGCGAACTAGAAAACAATTTGGCAAAACTTGGTGAGCTGGATAGAGAGATAGAAGAAGAAAAAAAAAACTGCTGATGCAGATGATAACAATTTAGGGCGAGAAGAAAAGGCTAGACTACAGCAGAAAATACAGGATTTAAGGTTGCTAAGGAAAGCCAGGTTAGAAGTGCTGTCTACTAACAGAGCGCAGGTAGCATCACAAACAAGCAGAATAAGAGAAACTATAAACAAAATACTTTATGAAAACACTACGCTGGCAGAAATAATAAGGACTCTGTTCAGGGAACAGGGGATTACAATAATTAGTATATTAACAGCTGTTGGGTTTGCTATCTCTACACTCGTTTATGCTTTAAACCGGCAGTGCGCCAACAGGGCCAGTAGCTCCTCCAACGCCTCAGCCTGGTAAAAGTTGGATAGAAAATAATTGCATCATCTAGCAAACTTATTAAATAAGTTAGCTGCCAAAGCGCTGATGCTCTGTTTGGCATAATAGGCAGTGTTGTTAGTTGGGTTTTGCCTACTATAGGCAAAGTTGCTGGTTATATGGCTGACCATCTGTGGACGTCAGGAGTGCTAGCTGCTGGATTAATTTTTAGTGAAATAAAGTATGACCAATCCAGTAAAAGTTAAAAATACAACGAGGGCTGTCTTTTCGCTAGTATGACTGTCAGTGTGAGGCAGATCAACAGGTCGAGTGCTTTCTGGGCTGCTTTCTGGCTGTGGAATGCTTATAAACTGGATCGCTTTCTTCAGGGCTAGGTACTTTTTTAAATGGATGGAGCAGGCCTTGTGTTTAAGCCTTGATTGTGCCCTAAGTTTTGGTCGTCTCCAGCTATGAGGATTTCATTGTTATAATTCTGTATCATGCCAATCTGCAGTCTAAGGTCAGAAGGTAGCATGTATACTCCATGGCCTACAACAAGTGAACTTTGACCTAGCATGTGTAAGAACGTCTTGATACCTTTGTATGCTGGCAGGCAAATCAACAGCCGAGTTAATAGCATCTCTAAATTATCTAGAAAATGTTTTCTGGCATCAAAGCCTGTAGATTGATCTAACTATGCTAGACTTGGTCTGTGCTTGTGCTCCTAATAGACACCAAACGTATGTCCGTATGGAGTCATTAAGTCTTTGCACTCCTGGCATTGTTAGGCCTTTACTTTCATCTAAAAATAAATGTTGCCCAAGCATTAGGGTGTTTTTGTTCTATGGATCCCAATCGAACTTGTTTGTCTGGTTGAAAAGAGGTGTGGCCAGGCCAGTAGTCATAATTATATTATCTTTTTGCACCCCACAAATACAATGTGCCTAACCCATGATTGCGGTCTAACTTTTGTCTAAAGTCAGTTGAAGGATTAATGTTAAATTCATTGCAAATTCTTTCATATGCATTAATGTCCATTGGGCTTTTGAATGGATTAAACGCGCTGTCTATGGGAAGGGCACTTGTAGTTTAAGTTAGTATTCGTCTGTACTGGTAATAAACATGAAAGTTATATACTGACCTTACTAAAAGACTGGGATGGTTTAAATGGTTTGCAAATGAAACACCGCAGCCAGTAGTTGCGCAGTAATGGCAAAATTTAACTGATTCTGGAAAAAAAGCCATTAGGGCGGGATGACCATGCTGTGGCACTCTGTCGCTCTTTATTGGTGGTTTAAATATCTAGTTAGCAGGTTTACAAGTCTAACCGGAAGCCGTATGATTCATCTACTGCAATGGTTAAATTGCTGAAGTCCAAAGATTTGGGGTTATGAAACGCTCCTACATCGTAAGTAGCACTTTCATTATATTTAAAAGGTTCCATTTTTAAATAGTTTTTAAAATAGTTATAAAAAGATGTACATCTATATAACCCAACAAAACAAAAGTGTGTTCTTAACGTCCCAATTCTCAATTGGCGCAGGAGTTGTAGGATTGCCCTTAAAGAAATTGGTTTTAAAGTAAAACGGATTAAACATATGTAAAAGAGCTAAGAATAACTGGGTGGATGTTAAGGACGAACAAGGCAATCTTATTAAAACATTTAAAAATACCGATGGCTACTACAGCTTTTGTTCTTTAAGAGAAGTATTTTGCAATTTTGGCATTAGTTAAAATTAATGAGGCAAATCTTATAATTACTATGAATTTTCCAGAACTTGATGAAAAAGGGAGTACGTTTTTCCTAGAAGCCTTGCTCGAATTTTAGGCTTCCATGATGTGGTGAAACATATCATATTAAAACACATATGCACTTAAAAAGCGGTCTTTTGAGTATGTAGGCAGTAGACCAGCCGATTTTCTCGTGAACCCCAATGTTGTATGTCCATTTACAACAGTTAAAAACAAGTACTAATTTGTTTAATGGCCAGCCATCTACTGTTCTACGAGCACTGCCGTCAATTAAGGCAGGGTTTTGCGATTATCAGTTATATAAGTTTGACGGAAACAGTCAATTTAAGAATTAATTGAGGGACCTGGTACCTATAAATTCATTAGATGTAAAAATAACTAATCAAGATGGAAGGCCAGTTGTTTGTTCTGATTTATTAATAGTGCTGGAAGTGGATGAGCGTATTGTAAACCCTTAATTTTTATGTCCCTGGAGAGAAGGTAAATATGCGGGTTCACGATCACATAATCCTATTTGCACGGAAACCCCCTATTTTTAATTGACGATTACGTCAATTTTTAGAGGTTTTTGTGTGTTAATTTTGTTTTAGAAACAGGTTTTAATTTTGGCCAAAACTGACATGAGATGGACGTGATTTGTATGTGAAAAGGAGGGTTTTCGTGCAAATAAGATGGGTGAGCTTGAACCGCGTATTTACATTATCTAGAACATTTCATATGGCATTATGTGTGGACATACATTGGTTGTGTCTGTATAGAGAACATTTCATATGGCATTTATGTGTGGACATACATTGGTTGTGCCTGTATAGAGAACATTTCATATGACATTATGTGTGGACATACATTGGTTGTGCTCGTGTAGAGAACATTTCATATGGCATTATGTGTGGACATACATTGGTTGTGCCTGTATAGAGAACATTTCATATGGCATTATGTGGGACATACATTGGTTGTGCTCGTGTAGAGAACATTTCATATGGCATTATGTGTGGACATACATTGGTTGTGCTTGTATAGAGAACATTTCATACGGCATTACGTGTGGACATACATTGGTTGTGCTTGTATTAGAGAACATTTCATATGACATTATGTGTGGACATAATGGTTGTGCCTGTATAGAAACATTTCATATGGCATTATGTGTGGACATACATTGGTTGTGCCTGTATAGAGAACATTTCATATGGCATTATCTGTGGACATACATTGGTTGTGCCTGTATAGAGAACATTTATATGGCATTACGTGTGGACATACATTGGTTGTGCTTGTTTAGAGAACATTTTCATATGGCATTATGTGTGGACATACATTGGTTGTGCTTGTATAGAGAAACATTTCATTTTGGCATTATGTGTGGACATACATTGGTTGTGCTTGTATAGAAAAACATTTATATGGCATTATGTGTGGACATACTTTGGGTTTGTGCTTGTATAGAGAACATTTCATATGACACTAAGCCTATGTGTGGCATGCTCATTGATTAAGCTTCCTAGTAAGGTGCGGAGAATGAAATCACATAAGTTTGATTTAATTGGGTCTAAAATAGGATTTTATCCTAAGGTGGGGGGGGGGGGGGGGGGTCACAAACCTATGAGTGCATGTTTTGAAGACGTCATTTTTCTTTGAGAATATTACGTAACTTAGTTTGTTTGCTCACTCTCCGCGCTGTAAAAAAAGTCGTACCTATTTTCTTTCTGGGACGCAAAGCCTGTTCATACCACCATATAAAATTTTAATGTTGGATATTCCAAGTAATACTACTTTATTATTTTATAGACCGCCGTGCCCCCCTAAGTCTCTGTTATAGTTGTTTAGGTTGCCGGGGGGGGGGGGGGGGGGGATAAAACAACACTAGGTGTGATATCTGAGAGTCCTCCGCCAAGGGGAAACGTGGGCAAAACGAGTCACAAGACAAAACAAACGCGTTTCGACCTCTTAGGTCTTCTTCAGGTGTATATAAACGGAAAAAAAACAACGAAATTCAGTTAGCTTTGATCGCTTCAGATCGTTTAGGGTTCAACGCAAAGGGGAAGGCGTTGAATGAGACGAGGCAGTGGGAGGAAGACGTTATTTCAATGCTGCTGCAAAATATTCTTTCACTAGTTTCAGGACATCGCAGGATGTTTGGGCTTTAGTTTTGTCTTTTGCCCTTGCCCTTGCTATTATTATGAATATGTACTTTACTTATTGATCAACCTCCTCATCTTCTTTATTCACACGGTCTACAACTTAGCATTCTTCAACTGACGGACGTCAAATTCAAGCGAGAAAATATTAGTATCAGAGTTTTTGTGTCATTCCAGTTCCTTTTATGGTTTTTACCTTGTTGAGGCCGTGTGATCGCATGTGAATTTAGTCCACATCACCACGCTGACACAGAGTGGAAACCTTTCACCTACCGTATTCGTGGATGTACATCAAGTTATCACGTCTCGGCTATAGCACACCTAGTTTGATTTTTGAGTATTGCGCAACGGCCCTCTTCGCCCCCTGCTTTCAATGGTCGTCGTATGCATCTGGCGAGGGAGCCTGGCTGAGTTTTGTTATGGTGCGAGACTGTTATAACCACGCTTTGTTCCCGGTGAGGGTATCTGTGCTGTTCTGGGTTGTGCTGGGCTGTCATGGTGTGGTTTTTAATTCTTCAGGTTTGTTGTGCTGTATCTTCAGGTTCTGCGCTGGGACATTGTTTTGGGGCGGTCGTGTTCTCTGTCGTGCCGTTATCTTCGGATCTGCGTACCATCGTTTCGGTGCTTGTGGACATTGCGCCATCGTCTGCGGCGTCGTGAGTCTTGTGACGCTTAGGCCAAAATATTATATGTTTTTATGTGTGGTGTCTAGTCCCTGTACTGTATATTGTTTCATCCTCATCATCATCACAAATTTTTCTTTGATTCAGTTTATAATTTTTGTTTCCTTATTCATTCTTGTTTTTTCTTTGGAAGAAAGTTGGAGAGTGGGAATTCTGGTTGGTGTCCAAAGAACATCATAACAACACAGTCGCAAAATATAATGGCCCCTAGACATAATAAACGGAGCCATTGCACTATACCATCCACAGTGCCGTAAAGTTGCGACACTCCTCTCTCTCTCTCCCCTCTCTCTCTCTCTCTCTCTCTTTTCTCTCTCTCTCTCTTCTCTCTCTCTCTCTCTCCTCTCTCTCTCTCTCTCTCTCTCTGTGTCCAGCGGGGGAAACCGTGATGGTATTGCTTTAAGTGCACTAAATTGATGTATTATTTGTCAGGCTTTACACACCAGTTTCTTTGACCATACAGCTAGCACACTCATGCACACCAACATTCACCTCTCTGGGAATGGGATTCACGCTTGTTTCCTCTCACGCTTAAAAAACAAAATTTATGACTGTCCAAAAAACCAAAACTTCACACATAAATCTCTAATGGGGATGCTTCACGCATTTTCCCCACCCC